>RBNI01004448.1:0-14041 GCA_003990745.1 Jimgerdemannia flammicorona | reverse complement strand
ATCAAATACCATTTCCATCCACCCCCCACTCTGTCTACAGATCCCTTCTACCAGATGGCAATGTTGCCCCCCTTGGGGACCCCATCCAACCCACCACTTAGTCAGTAGATCCCCCACCAACTTCTCTCACCTCAATAACTTCTCCTGTATCCCTATCTATCGCCCCTCCTCAAAAACAAAGAGCCAATGTCCAGCCAACCCCACCCATACTACTATAACCCACCCTACAGTGAGCCACCCATTGCCGACACCTCCCACCAGTCTAGATTTCAAATCCTCCCAGCAACCTCTCTCTCCATCTGGTCTCCATTTGACACCCAAACCAGTCCCCTATAGCTATCCAAAAGTCCCCCAGAACCTTACACTCTCCCAGCCAATGTTTCAGCATCTGTACAAATCCCCCAGCTTGCCCTACATTATAACACTCCTCACAATCCAGTTAACCACCATCCACCAGATGCCCAGTATGGAAATTTAACATAACATTCCTCTGCAGCATTCGCCACCATACTACCCAGAACTTGGAAGGAAGCCACCTCTATACCTCAGCACTCCAAGACCAGATTCCTGCCCAGTTTCACTCCTCACCAATCCTCACTGCCTGCCAACTACTTGGCCAAAGATCCTGGCCAAGTCCCCACTGACACTCCACTCCATCACCAAGATCAAACTCAGTAAGTGAAACTCCCTCTAGAAGCAGATGGTCCCATTGCCACATCACCAGGCCCCACACCACCCCCCCCTCATTGCCTTGCCAGCACAGGCCTATCTAGTGTGCTCCATCTGCCACTCCCCACCAGAAGCCCTTAAACCTTAGCCATCAGCTTCCATTCAGACCCACCAAAGAGAGTAGATCTCCTGAGAACTCTCAGGGGGAGAATCTCATCTCCCACACCTTCTGCATCAGCAGTACCCAACCTCCACCCTGTAGATCAACAGCTCGTTTCAACCACCAGGCTTGCAGGCAGTATAGTTGCCTAGGGAAATTAACAAGACCCAGGCCTCCCCTAAGCACTGGCTCCACAAGAGTATCCCAACTGATTCAGGCCTTCTCCTGGCCCAAATCCAATCTCTAGCCAGTTTTGTCAGCCTCTTCATCACCCAGGCTGGAAAGTCTAAGTGGTATGCTATATACCACAGCTTGGGGAACCAGTAAACATTCAGAATTGCCACCCACCCTGCCAGGGAGATGTGATGACCCCCCCAACCTTTTAGTGCCTCCCCCCAACTGACCACCCTTCTCTCCCACCATATCCATGGCAGAACTGATCCATATACAGACAGGAAGATACCTAGATACTGTACCACCTCTCCTGTAGGGACAATTGTTCCAATGATGTCCCCTCTCACCAGCCCATTCTCCAACACCATTATCTCACACTTATACCAGTTGAGTTTTGCTCTAGAGTGTGCCTCATATCATTTCACTGTTTTCTGAAGAGCTTCTACATCTGCTACTGATCCAAGTCCAACTACCATATCATCTGCAAAGGCTCCCACACCATACACAGAGAGTCCAGCCACCTTCCTATGGATCCTATCTATCAAAGGTTCTAGGGAAAGGGCATAAAGGATAGGAGACAGTGGGTCTCCTTGAGGAACTCCCCTCCTTAAGGGAAATATCAAACCCCTATGACCATTATACATCAGTACCACTTGACTTCTCTCTAATAAATTCAACATAGACTCCTGAAACTGTGGTGAAATACCAATTCAGTCCAGTACCTTGCCCAGCCAAACCTGCTGAATATGGTCATAGGCCTTCTCCTGGTCCAAAAAAACCAGTCCACCATCCAGTCTACAAGCCTGGGCCCCTTCAATAATGCCATGCACCCAGGCAGTTCCATCTCTGATAAGTTGATCTCCTACAAAGCCCCACTACTCCTCACCCAGTACCTGTTGGGCAACCTTCTGTAGCCTTGCAACAATCACCTTAGTCACCAACTTCTGGTCCATATCCAGAAGTATTATTGGCCTCCAGTTCTTCCAATCCTCATACCTGCCCTTGTCTTTGTACAAAAGGGCCACCAGCCCTAGATCCTACTCTCCAACCCACATACTATTTAGAAGAACATAGTCACAGAGGGCAGCCATCTCTCCCAGCACTTCAGGGACTTTTGCTATCTTCTTTCAGAAGTTCCATGGTAACCCATCCTCCCCTAGCACTGTCCCAAGCTTAGTTGCTGCCAGGACTCCTTAGATCTCCTCCTGGACTGGTAAGATCAAGTCACCCAGTCCCTTCACCTGTGGTGGCTCCCACTCCTCCAGTGTGTTGCCAATTGTCTCTACACCAGCACCCCCTTCTTCCTCACTCCACAGACCCCACCATTTCTCCTTCAATACTCCTAGGATATGTTGCATGCCATGCACTAAATCCCCCTCAGCATTAAGGACCCCATCCCACTGATGTCTCACCCTCCTAGCTTTGAGGAGCCTAGACAAGTACCTAGTAGGCCACTCTCCCTCCTCAAGCCCCTGCCACCTTAGCCTGGCAGCCATTCCTCACATATGAGTCTCCTCCTCCTCTCTTAACACCTGTTGCAGTTCCACTATCTCCAATTTTGCCCACTCTAATCTCCAATCCTCCATCTCACCAGAAGTCAGCAAATCAGCCCACTCTATCTGCAATTGTCTCAGTCTATCTGAAGTACACCTTACATGCTTTCTCCTCTGTCTCCCAGCCTCTTTATCAGCTCCTCCCCAATAGACCCTCGCAGCCTCCTTCAACCTTATCCAATGGATACCCACAGACAAACCCTCCTGCCTCCAGAGAGGAATCTTTGCCTGGATGTCCTCCACCCATGAGTCCCACAACCCCTTCTCAGCCAGCAGGGAGAAGTTAAGGCACCAATGTCCAGGTCCATCTCCACTCCCCCCAAACTGCCCCTGCCCTAACAGTCTCCAGTGATTAGACCATGGGCACCACTCCACCTCCAAAGTCTTCCAAACATCAGCACCCCAACATTCGGCTGTCAGAATCCAGTCAATCCATGTCCCTAAGCCATTCCCTCAATGTGTGTAGACCCTGGTATTGCCCCATCACATTCTGCCCATATCTCCTAAGGAGCTAAGATTCTCTACCTCCTCCCATACATCCAGACCACCACTTCTCCTACTGACATTCCTCCCTCCATCAGTTCTATCTAATTGTGGATCCCAAACCATATTAAAATCACCACCCAGAATATCAACACCTTCCTCCAAGAAGACACTCTCCTCCAGCAGCTCCCTAATCCATACAATTCTCTCACCTCTGACTGTAGGGCAGTAGCAGGAGCCAACTCTTACTGAATCCCACCCCAGCTGATGCCATTCTCCCCAGACCAAGTGGTCACTCTAGTTCCTGATTCCCTCTAAGTCTCCTCTACCCTTCTTGACCAGAATCACTACTTTGTCAAACCAAGCTATAGCCCCACCCCAGTCCCTAGTCCACTCCACCCGATTGTCCTCATCCTCACACCATACATCCTGCAGTAAAAAGAGATCAGCCTCTAATCTCTTGAGTCAAGTAAAAATGTTCTTTCGCCACCCAGAACCCCATAACCCATTCACATTCAGTGAGAAAATATTAGTTGTACTGTTCATAGGGAATAATGTTATGTGTTAATCTCATCCTCTACAAATCTGCATTCAACTCCTCCTGCGCCAAGTCCAAGTCATGTTCTGCTACTAGTTCTTTCTTTTCAGCTTCCTGTGCCTCCAACCCTCCCAGAAGTTCTGCCATTGCCCCATCCTCTTTCTCTTCAAAGTTCTCATGATACTCCAGACAGGCCTCCTGCCAGAACTACAAACCATGATGCTCTGCCCAGCAATAGGCAGCCCACTCACTAGCAACTCCAGTCAGCTCTACCTTCCACACCTCATCTACCTTGTATCCCTCCTCCTCTAGGAAGATCACAAGAATCTCCATCTTTAGTGCCTCCACTACCCCATCGCCATGCAGAATCCATTTTTAATACTCCTCAGGCATCACACACAGGTCCACTTCTCCCAACACCTCAGCTGCAAGGTTATCCATCACCTTACTCATCCACAGCAGGTTCCCCACCTCCTTCCTCCCAGGCATCTCCAGCCACCCTATATTTAGTATTGTGGTATTGGCTCCTATACTGGCAGCCTCATCCCACTCCTTCTCTGGGACATCCACCAGCTCATCCTCACCAACTGCCACCACCTGACCCCCTTTTGCCACATCAGAGACCCCAAAGTAAACCTGCTGAGCCCCCTCCATCAGTACATCCACTTCCACCCCTCTCTTCACAAGAGGGCCCCTCCTGATGAGAGGTGGGGGGGTGCCATCCAACTCCTGCTTCCAGATCTCGAAAGTACCATCTGTATAGGGGTCCTTGCTCGGTACCTTCCCAACCTCTTCCCTGTTCACCTCCACCTCCCCTCCTCCTTTATTAGCTCAGACACTAGCTTTGATGCCTCTAGACTCCTCAGTCCCATCCACCTTCTTCTTCAGCCCTCCTTTCATACTGACCAAAAGCTCCCTCTGTCTCAAATGCCCCTGGGCCTGCTCCCACTGCCTCTTGTCAGTGCAGATATGCTTCCCCTCTACAATCTCCAAATGTGTCAACTCCTCAAAGAGCTTCCAGGTCTTCACCTGCTGTTCAACTGCTCCACTCAACTCCTCCAGTGCTTCCAATAAGTCTTCCTCCTCCTCTTCACTCCCCTTTACCCTTGACACCTTATAGACAAAAGCCCCCCACATCAATACTGAGGGCCAGTCACTTGCCTTCTTTGTGGCCTCCTTTCCTGCCAACCTAATCCTGACATCAATATCTCCCATCCTAATCGCAGTCCCCTCCCACACCTGGAAGCCAATATCCACCATATCCCTATACTCTGCCATCATCTCATCCACTCTCCTCCTAGTCTCCTCCTTCATCACTGTAGGTATCCCCTTCACCAGCAGCTGCACCACCCTGGGGTCCCACCTCAGACAGCACACCATAGGGACCATCACTTCCCCAACCACCACTCCAGTCTTCAGGGTCTCTTCCAGTGGGCCCACCTCCTCAAAGCCCACCTCAACCCCCTCCAGACCCTTCAGAAACTTCACTGAGGCAGCCCCAGCCACCTGCTTTGAGATAAGACCCAAGACTATCCTCACCATCATAGCTAAGCCTCTGAAGCACAGTATTACTATAAACTTCGAGATCGATTTCTTGAGTAATGGTGCTACCACCAGCCCCGTTATACTATCAGCCAGGTCCCCCTTCCGCATCAGGAACCCCTGCCCCACTCTGCTATCAGCCATCATATCTCCTTTTTTTTCCTGATTTTCTGTTATGCTTCCATCAGCAGTCCCACCCCCAGCCATAGCACCTCCAGCACCTATGCCCGCATCCATTACCAGAGCACCTCCCCCCCTCTCTAGGCTTGCCTTATCCTTCCCAACAGCAGCACTAGCCCTAGCTCCAGCTAGCCACCCACTCCCCTTCACCTTATCCACAAAGCTCAGGGGCTCAGACCTTCCCCCATTACCACCAGCTACTGGTCCACCTCCAGATCTCTCACCACCCTTCAACCCTCCAAAGACCCCCATCCCCAGGCCATAACCCCTCTCCACATTCTGCCAACCAAAGGCCCCAGGTCCACCTGACCCAGCATGCCCATCAGAACTCTTGCTCAATGACATTATTATAGTACCTTTTCTCCGAGTTACATTGAAAACTATTGCTTAAAGTTTGTGTAACATGAATTGTATAAAGAAACACCATGTACTTTCTTTTCTTTCTATGCATTCTTGAAGTTGGACAATCTGAGCTAATGTAGTCTGCAAAAGACTCTCGATGGCCTCAGTTGACTGAGTAGGGTTTTGCTGTCCCTCTTCTTCTTGCCAATTATATGAGACATTGCCTGGACTGTAGGTACTGTATGAAGAGTTCTACTCATTGTCCTCCATAGTGTTGTGACTGATATCTTGAGAGGTGTCTTGATAAGGCTAGATGTAACTTAACTGCTACTACTAAGTATAATGGTTTTAGTTTCTAAATAAGGAAGCAACTAGTTCTGGTGGTTCTAAGTAGCTCAAAGAGATACTTAAGGATTCAAGTATTCTTGAAGAATTTCTGGGAGAAAATATTCTAAGCTTTATTCATGAGAACAAAGGAGATATTTATACAAGATCTGAAAGAAGGATCTGGAAGGATCTGAGAAATCAAAGAAAAATACCAAGAGGAAAGTTCTCAGCAAAGATGACAAATGATGATAAATAAAGTTCTACAAGTTTCCAGAACATTCAGTGACTAGCTAAATAAGTACTAGTAGATGCTTGGTACCAAGAGAGGATTTCTAAGTGTTTGGAAAGTACCAGAAGGTTATAGAATATTGAAGAAAGACAAAGAAAAGAAGTAAACTATGCTAAAATATTACAGAGCTCACCACATCAGAATTCACTAACAGAGAGATAAGAGAGAGGTGTCTTGGGGCCTAGTGATGTGAAGATGGGATCAAGTACTACTGAGGGGTACTCTCTTTATGGACTTTGATATTGACAATGGAGTAGAGTGCCAGAGGGGAATGAGACAAGATATATGGCCAAGCAGCTGGCAGATAGTGGGAATTGGTAAAGAGTGGGACTGAAATGGAGTCTGGGCCTGGAGTGTAGAAGTGAGGCAATAGTTGTCACCCAAGTACTGAGTGGTTTAGTGGTGCATGCTGCAGAGGAATATTATACTCAACTTTTGCTTAGGCTATCTTATAGAGGGAGGGAACTTTGATTGTGAGAAGTGCTATAATGTAGGTCAGGAGGGGGAATTTATATAGATGCCAGAATATTAACTAGAGGAGTGCATAGTATTTGGTAATTTCTGATTAGTAGTTGGGAATAGATTGTATACTATATATAGGGGAGATGGTGAGTGGGGTCAATGGAAGGATCTGAGAGATAGATTGGTAGGGGGGATGGGGAAGAAGTGACTAACTTTGGGTTAAGTATTAACAGTATGAGTGGGACTGGTAGGTCACTAGCTATTTGTATTCAAGAAAGGAAAGAGTTTGAGTTTAGAGGAGTAGTTGGCAAGATGAGAAGGGTTGATGGAGGACATCTTGACAGGCTGGTGACTGGGATGGGGCCTGCAGGGAGGTTGGTAGTACTATTTGATAGAGAAAATATATGGGCAGAGTGAGGGAAAAGTTGAAGTAGTGGGTGGCAAGGTGGTTTTAAAGTACATATGAGAGAGTAAAGGGGGGGGGCTCTCTAGGGGTATTGGGTAGTAGGAAGGAATATTGTAATTTTATGTAATAGAATGGTAATAAATAGCAAAGTCCAAGTAACTATAAAAAAAAAAAAAAAAAAAAAACCCAATCTCTGAACTGAAATTTATTCTGAACTATTTGACAATCTAGAGAGAATTAAACCTAATATATAAGAACAATTTGACCTCCATACCTATAACAAGTGGGACAGACTTTATCTACAAAAGGAAGTACTCCAATTAAACAACAGATAGGCAAATCTCTATATACTAAACTCTTTGCTCTATACCTTACAAGTTAAGATAAAGAAGGTCTTATAGAAGCCTTCTTTACTCTTTTCAATAAGAGTTTTATTAGCTTTACAAATCTGAGTGATCTAGGACAACCAGTAGCAGTCTTTCTAGTCTTAGTTCTTTATAAAGCCTGAGTCTCTATAGTCAAGTAGTTCAACTCTACTAACTTTCACCATACCAGAACTAAGACTACCTTATACTACTGCTTCCAGAATTGCAAGACCTACTATATTCTTAAAGAAGAAGCCAGGGAAACTCTTCATCAATAACCTGACCCTGAGCCAGAAGCAGGCTTAGCTACAACTTTATCTGAAACTGAAACTAATACTAAACCTAAACTAGCTTTTGAATTAAGCTCATCTGAAATCTAATATATAACTGATACTATCTACTTTGACATTAAGCAAACTCAATTACACAGAGACCAAAGTGAAGAAGAGGAGTATCTCAGTGAATTTGATCTCAGATATACATACTACTAAAGGAGATATACTTCTCTCAGGACAAAACACACCTACAGGACAATAAATAGTTATCTATTAAGCCCTTACTCCAGACCTACAACAGTTACTTCAGTGACTTACACAGACTCAAAAAATACTATCACACTCTATACTAGTATCTCAAGTCATATCAGTAATATCACTATCTGTAGTCTAACTGCCTCTAGTAAATAATATAACAAACCAACAGATTCTAGACCTTACAGCCCAGATAGCTATAATGGTAGCAACTATTACTGCCTTAGCTAAACAGATCCAACTAATAAAAAGTCTGAGTCTACCTACCTTCAATGGTACTGTACAGAAAGTCCAAAGCTTCATTAGTATAGTTAATACTAATGTAATGGTTCTAGTTTCTAAATGAGGAAGTGACTAGTTCTGGTGATCCTAAGTAGCTCGAAGAGATACTAAGGGTTTAAGTGTTCTTGAAGGGTTTCTGGGAGAAAATATTCTGAAGCTTTATTCCTGAGAACAAAGAAGATATTTATACAAGATCTGAAAGAAGGATCTGGAAGGATCTGAGAAATCAAAGGAAAATGCCAAGAGGAAAGTTCTCAGCAAAGATGACAAATGATGACAAATAAAGTTCTATAAGTTTCCAGGACATTCAGTAACTAACTAAATAAGTACTAGTTAATACCATCTTTCACCAGTACCATTCGGGTAACACAAGACTCAGGCAACACTTTCAACAACATCTTCAAGTATTGGTACTATCAAGATGGTGAGCAACTTGCATTCTGGTGAGCATACTGGGCAGGGGGGCTCCAGTGCCTTTGACTGGCAATATGTAGGGGGGGGTCAAGGTGCTGGTCTTGGCATACCAAGTGCTTCGATAAGGGGATGTGGGGCCGGAGGTGGCGGCAGAGGAGGTGCAAGGCCACAGGGGGAAGGGAGGATGACCTTCGCGGATAAGGTCAGGATGGGGAAGCAGGCAACTAGACTGGATGGCTGGCTGGAGCTGGAGAAGGCAGCTACTATCTCGAGTGGTAAGGGGGCCTCTCCACTGGAGGGGCAGTGTAGTGGGGCTGGAGGTGTAGTGGCTGAGGCAGTGACTGTTGATAGTGGTGTGACGGGCAATCTGGAAAAAAATCCAGATATGATGGCTGATGGGGGACCTGGACAGGGGAGTGGCGTGAGACTCAGGGACCTGGCTGATGGGGTGATGGGCCTGGTGGCAGGCCCGTTACTCAAAAAATCTCAATCGGAATTCGCTGTCATGCTGTGCTTCTGTGGCTTGGCGGTGATGACAAAGATGGTGCTGGGGCTGCTGGCTAGTGAGGTGAAAGGTACAGCCTTGGCTAAGTTTTTAAAGAAGCTGGAGGCAGTTGAGGTGGGGTTTGAAGAGGAGGGTTTGCTACTGGAGGCAGTGGAGAAGGGTGTGGTGGTTGGAGAGATTTCAGTACCGATAGCGAGGTGTATGCATTGGGATTCCCAAGTGGTTCATCTGGTGATTGCGGACTTGCCAATGGTGAAGAAGGAGGAGGTGAGGAGGCTGGTCATGGATGTGGTGAAGGAGTATGGTGAGGTGGTCGACATTGGGTTCAGGGTATGGGAGGGGACTGAGCTCAGGACAGGTGATGTGGACGTTCAGTTGAGGCTGTTTGAGATGGAGAATATAGGGAAGACTAGGGACTGGCCAGTGGCGTTGAAGTGGGGCCCAGTGGAGTGCAAGGTTTCAAGAGTGAAGGGGTCAGAGGAAGAGGAGGAGGACCTGCTGGAGGCACTTGAGGACCTAGCTGGGGCTGTGGAGAGGAGACAAAGAGCGTGGAGGGCTTATGAGGCTAGGATGGTAGTAGAGGTGATTGAGGGTAAAAAGGTGCAAATGGACAAGATGCTTTGGGAGAAGACAAAGGGGAGACAGCTGCAGAAGGATTTGTTGGCCAGTTTGGATGGGGGTCGAAGGGCTGGGGCTATGGAGGAGGGCATGGGAGTAAGTGCTAGCATCTGGGCAGAGGTGGTGTAGCAAGGGAGGAAGATGAAGGAGAGTGGGGGACAAGGACAGGAGGAGGCTGTAGTGGACATGGTGATGGTGGAAGATAATCAGATCCAGTATGGTATTCCCGAGGTGGGAGAGGGGGAGCTGGAGGATGTATCTGAGGATGGTTGGGATGAGTCTGTGCAAACTGAGGAGAGGAAGGAAGGGGAGGCAGATTTGGCACAGGCAGCAGAGGTAGTTGGAGGAGAGAAGTAGCTATTGAGGGTGCTGCAAAACATGGTGGCCGAGGAACTGGGTGAGATCGACTTCCAGGTGATCAGTGAGGAATTCTGGGGGCAAGTGCTGTGAGGGGAGGAGGTAGTGAGGAAGTTGAGAGATGAAATGATGGCAGTTCTTCTGGAGGCGGAGGAGTATGAGGTCACTGAGGCAAGGGAGACAATACTCTTGGGAATCGCTAATGAAAGGGCAGCTTATCTGTGGGGGCCGCGGAAGGGACTTGAAAAGTGGCAGGTGGTGTGCAAGGAGCATCGGGTGTCAATAGAGATAGTGGATAGTGAGGACTGTGTGGAATTATTGGCAGCTCTGGACAAATAGCAAAATGTGGAAGATGAGATTGCGGCAGAACGGAACCTGGATCTGGCTGGAGAGGAAGTGAGCATGGAATTGTAGATGTGGAAATTTCAATATTATCAAATAATTCGCTATGAATAGTACAACCAACATTTTTTCTTTGAACGTCAATGGGCTTAGGGGGACTGGGAGGTGACATATGATTTTTGGATGGCTGAAGAAACTGGAGGCAGATATCTTCTTACTTCAAGATATACAGTGTGAGGGAGAGGAAGATGGACTGGAATGGACAAGAGAGTGGGGTGGGGAGGCAGTTTGGCAGGGTAAAGTGGGAATTCTGGTTAGGAAGGGGAAAGGGGACATTGCGGACACTGGACATTGGGGTAGTAGATTAGTGTGGGGGACATGGTGGAGGCCTGGATGGAACTCAATTGTGGTGGGATCTTGTTACTGCCCAGCTGAGAGGGGGATCCAAGTAGCATGGATTAGAGATCTGCGGGATTCTGGGCTCTTGGTTGAGGCTGGGGTCGACTGTCTGGGGAGTGATTTTAATATGATATGGGAGAGTAGACTGGACAGAACTGATGGGGGATGGGGTATGGCAGGAAGGAGTGGGGGATTGGAGAACTGAGAAGAGGTGGAATGGCTCAGCTCACTAGTGGACACCATGCAACTTCAGGATGGAGATTGACATCTATATACCCACTGAGTGGGAGGGCTGGGTACTAGGGTTGATTGGGTTCTGACTGCTGAGTGTTGGGGACATACAGTTTGGGAGATGATGGAGGTCGAGTGGTGCCCTTGGTCAGATCACTGGGGTATTCGGAGAGGTAAGAGGTTTGGAGAAAGCAGAGAGGGGCCAGGGCATTGGTGTCTAAACTCTTTGCTGTTGGATGAGATGGATCTGTGGAATGAGTGGGTGACAGAGGTATGATCCAAGGTCAATAATTGGAGGTGAGCAGGGATGAGGATTGGAGATAGGTAGCATAGACTGAAATCCGAAGCTCAGAGGTACTGGGGGGAAGTGGGGAAGGAGCGAGGTACTCAGCAGAGGAGACAAGTCCGATGGGCATCTAGGAGACTAGAAAGACTACTTCTGAATTGGGCTGGGCTATTGGAGGAGGAGGAGGTATTGAACTGAAAGGCTAAGTGGGCTAAGTTGGAAGTATTGGAACTGCAAGATTTGCTGAGGCAGGAGGAAGCGGTGCAGGCTCAGGCTATGGCAGCCAGGTTAAGGTGGCAAGGATTGAAAGAAGAAGAATGACCTACAAGGCTTTTGTCCCATCTCCTTCATGCTAGGGGAGTAAGACACTGGTGGGAAGGAGTCCTTAATGATGAGGGAGAGATGGTGTTAGGGGTGTAGGGGATCCTTGACCAGCTGAGTACCCACTGGAGTAACCTCTGGAGTGAAGAGGAGGGAGGGGAGGTGGCGCAGGACATAGAGCGGTATCTGGAAGATTAGCACCTGAATCTAGCAGCAGGGTTGGGGGATCTTGGCCGACCAGTTTTGGGCAAGGAGATCCTTCAAGTTCTGGCATCAACAACTCTAGGAATGGTGCCTGGGGAGGATGGTCTGCCTTGGGACTTTTGGAAACATATGGCATCTGTAGAGGAGGCTCTGGAGGAGATGTCACTGATGTGTGATGCAGTCATCAGTACTGGAGAGTAGATTGGAGGGCAGCAGTTGGGGCTAGTTTCCCTGCTATATAAGGACAAAGGGCATAAGGAGGACTGGAAAAATTGGAGGCCAATTATGCTACTGGACATAGACCACAAGTTGGTCACCAAAATCCTAGTGGTAAGGTTACAGGGTGTGGTATAACAGGTGATAGGGAAGGAGCAGTGAGGCTTTGTCGGAGGCCGACTGATCCGAGATAGCACAGCATGGGTTCATGGCATCATTGAAGGCACCAGGGCTGCAGGGATGGATGGCCATTTGGTATTTCTGGACCAGGAGAAGGCCTATGATAGGGTGTGGAGAGTATGGTTGGAGAAGGTACTGGAGTGAATTGGGGTACCAGTGGGCATGTGTCAGTCACTTATTAGATTGCTGGAAGGGAGTAGGGCTGCAATTCTGGTGAATGGTCACAGGGGGGCTTCTTTCCCCTTGGGGAGGGGAGTGCCTCAGGGGGATCCGCTATCACCTATTCTTTATGCCTTTGCCCTGGAGCCATTGTTGGATAGGATCCGGTGCAGAGTTGGTGGACTGAATATTTTGGGGGTCAATTGGAAGGTGGGGGCCTTTGCAGACGATATAGTGGTGGGGTTGGGCTTGGTAGCAGATGTGGCTATGCTCAAGGAGATAGTCAAGTGGTATGAGAGATGCTCTGGGGCAAAACTCAACTGGCACAAGTGTGAGACAATGGTCCTTGGGGAAGGAGTCATAGGGGGGGATGTCATTGGAACAATTGTCCTGGCAGGAGGAGTGGTACAGTAGTTGGGTATCTATTTCTTGGTGTATGACTCTCTACTTCCCAAGGAGTGGTGGGAGCATAAGCTGGTAGAATGGGGGAAAGTACTGATGAGTTGGAGTGGTAGACAGATGTTGCTGGCAGGAAGGGTAACTGTTCTGAATGTGTATTGGATGCCAAAGCTTTAGTATCTGGGCTACCATTTGGATTTCCCTAAGTGGGTGGTCAAAAAGCTTCTCAAGATTGCCTGCTCTTGGCTCTGGACTGGATGCCGGAGTCAGATTGGTTGGGAGGTATTAGCACTTCCTGTGGATCGCAGAGGCCTTGGCCTGGTGGACTTTCCCAAGAGGCTACTCTGCTTGAGGGTGTGGTGGATGAAGAGGGCTAGTGAGTTGAGAGGAGGAGAATGGGTACCCCTTATGCAGCATTTGTGGGAGATAAGGGTGTCGCCTAGGGGTGGCTCAGGTGACCTACTGTCCTTGGTGGCCTTGGATGGCAGTCAGAGGATGTGATATAAAGGACTCTGGTAGGGAGTGGTAGATGGGGCCCACTATATTGGGATCCGTTGGCAAGGTACTGAAGGGGATGAGGACTGGGGTCTGGAGATGTGGAGGTGGGACAGGCTCTTATTGGGAGGGAATCTGGTCAAGGACTTCCACTTAAAGGAGGGTATGGAGTGCCTTAGGGGTCTGGGGCAGGACCTTTGGCTGGAGGCCTGGCAAGGGGCTGGGATCAGGGAGAGGTGGGACTGGGCAGGCATATGGTCTTGGTTCAAGGTTGTGTTGAGGTGGCTTCCACCAAAACTCTGGGTAGCATGGTGGAGGCTGTTGCATCAGAATGTGATGCTAAACTTCAGGTCTGGACATCTGATGGATGGCAGGGTCTTTAACTGTGAGGAGTGTCATAATGTAGGGCAGGAGGGAGGGGTGGTACAGACTCCGGAACATTAGCTGGGGGAGTGCGAGAGTATGGAGAATTTTTGGAAGGTTGTTGGGGCGAGGCTGGGAGTATCTGTACCGAACCCTGAGGTGGGTGGGCGGTGGGCAGCACTGCAGTCAAGGCTGGTGGGGGGGGTGGGGAATGAGTGGCTGACAGTTGGTTGGGCCATTGCAATATGGG
>RBNI01004447.1:0-14041 GCA_003990745.1 Jimgerdemannia flammicorona | reverse complement strand
AAAATATTTATAGGATAAGTTGATACTAATTATCATACTAATAGATGAAATGATAATCAGAACTCAGACAGTACCCTTAATAATAATAAATACTATAAGATTGAAGATCTTTATACAACTGCAGACTCACAAGTAGAGAAAGTTACCACTCATTTTATATATACAGCTGCTCAGTAGTGATATAATCTTTCAGTACACTCTCTTACTTGAGAAACCTATGCTAAAATCAATGCAAGTGAAGGAGATGATGATCACTTTAACTATAAAGCCTATTCAGCTATCATGAGCCTAAAAGAGTTAATTATTCAATATAGTTCTATAGCTCTACTATTGAAATGGTAACTCAATATATCAATATGTAATTATATCATTCTATTAGATTTACATCATTTATTAGTAATATATGAAATATATAATCTATTCAACTTCAATAAAGTGTCTCTCTTTTATAATAAAGATTATGAGCCCTACTTGTGCTAAGTAGCTATAGTATATAAATACACCTCTTTAAATATATTATGTTAGAAATATCTAATGACTAGCCTAGCAATATAAGTGCAAAAATAGATATGTCAATCACAAGTATTCTTATAGATATAACTATAACAACTATAGATATGAGAAATATAGTCCTGGTTATAAGTGTAAATATTGCCAAGAGATCTATCTCAATCTTTGATAAAAAAGATTATGCAATCTGGACATTCTATATAAATCTTTTTGATAAATGCAGCTTGGTGGAGTATATGAGACCACAAGTGCTGATATAAGATTATAATGCTACAAATAACTGTTAAGCATTATGAGAGATTATATTTACATTATCAAACTTTTAAATAAATCTCATAATATATATAATGACTATTTATGAGATATAAGAGACTCTATATAATCATTATATACTAATATCTATATTAAATTAATTCTATTTAAAATCTCAGTTATTCAATCTACAAATAAAGCCAAAGAAGACTATCTATAAATATACCAGTTATGTCAACAATCTGGTGAATCAGATGAATTTACTAAGTATATTAGTGTGATAAAGATAAGATCTTAGCTCTTATAAGAAATCTCTCCAAAATGTATTATATCATAGTAGTAACTATGTTGGAGAGTGGCAAACTCATAGACTATATCTACATAATAATGAGCCTTATGAACAAGAAAATGTATAGATATGGTACCAAATAAGGTCAAAAGTACAGACAATAAGACCAATAAACTCAAATCCAAAATCAACATAATAACTAGTCCAGCCAATCAACTAAGTATGATGATTACTGTATATATTACAATAAGTATAAATATAGGAAACACCACTGTTATTATTGAGAAAATGATAAAAAGAGTAGTAAAAATAAGCAACAATATGGAGATCAGTATTGGCAATATAGAGGTAATGAAAAGACCTATCAAGATAAAGGAAAGTATAACAATACAAATACTACCAAAACTGATAAAAGCAGTAGTATGTTCTTCATATAAGTAATATATATAGATGACCATATTTCTACTGCTAGATCTGCTAGCATAAGATCTATATATATGAGCAGTTTTACTGCCAAATCTAGCAATCTGTTATCTACAAATTCAGGTTGATAGCAAAATACTTTTCACCTAACAAAAAGTAGTAATGATATTAGCACTACTAGCAGCAAAAATGCCAATAGAGTGAGCAGTATGCCTAGCTATATATCTAGCAAATATACCAATATAGTCAATGGTAATAATAATAATATCTGACTTATAGATTCTGAAGCCATATAATATATGATACTATATAGAGAATAGTTCTTTATATATGAGTCTTTCAAATACTCTGTATTTATCAAACTAGGAGATAACAATATTATCCATACTCAAGGAAAGAGAAATATCTCTATAGCAATATCATAGAATCTGCTAGTATCTTCTTTGATATACTATATACTCTAGAAATTGATAAGAACCTCTTTTTGATAAGGAAGATAATATCATATGACAACAAAGTAATATATATATATATAAAGAGTATAATAATATATAATTAACATAATAATAAGATAATAATAGTCTCAAAATATAGTAATCTTTACATAATCAATAAAATGACAAATGATACAAAAGTCTATATATTGTAATGTGCCAGCTCAATGGAGGCAAATTACAAGGTTGGGAGTTAGTGTAGTTTGGCTTGAGCCCTCAGTTACTTTGTCAAAAAGTAACAAAATGTTCTATGATTCCTGAGGTCCTTGGTGTTTAGTGGTACAATAGTCAAAAGCTGGATATCTGTGAGCGATTTCCTTATTGGGATGGTTCTCTGGGTGTAGCGGCGATTTGTGTGTGAATGGACTTCCTTCTTGGGTCAACTGGGAATGGTACAATTTTGTGTAGCGAGGTAATTTTCAAAAGTATACGATTTCTGGGTAATGGTCTTGGTGCAGCAATCTCTGTATAGCATGATGATCTCTGTATAGTGCGATGGTTTCTTATGCGTGATGATCTAGCAATTTGGCAGATAACTCGATTTGGCACGGATTTTCCAAAAGCAGCGGTTTGGAAATAGAAGATGGCATAGATTCTTCTTACTGGGAATTATACTGGCATGGTTTCTTCTGTACTGGGCTCACTGGGAACAATGAATAACTCAGATGGCATGGGTAACTTGGGCTCTCTGGGAATAATACTCAGGTCTTCTGGGAATGCAGATAACTCCAAATGGCGGATTCAACTGGGAATAACTCGGATGGCATGAGTTCTTCTGGATCAGCTTCAACTGTGAATATGAACAACTGGCGGCATTCTTTGGGAAAGGATCTCTTGACAAAGTTACATCAAAGACTGGCTTCGTTTGCACAGAGTTACATTGATAGACTGGCTCTACTGCGAAGTTGCATCAGGGACTGGCTTATGGCAAGGCTCTCTGGGAATGCAGAAACTGGGGTTCTTCAGGCTTATCTGGCAAGTGTACCAATAGCATAGCTTATTCCTTTAAGCGGTGGGTTCTTCAAAAGGTGGCGAAGTTCTTCTTGAACTTAGGTGGCAAATCTTCAAGCTTTGTATTGGAAAGTAGACCAGAGTGGAAAAGGGGACCAATGCTCACAATCTCCTAACAGTAGCTGTAGAGTTCCTCTTGAAGTATGGTAGGCAGACTTGACTTTTGCTTTTGGATTCAATTTCAGACTCATTCTTTGTATTGGAAAGTGGACCAGAGTGGGGAAATAAGCTCACAATCTCCTAGCAGTGGCTGTAGAGTTCCTCTCAAAGTATGGTAGGCAGACTTGTCTTTTGCTTCAATTTCGGACTGAGGTTTATTCACTCTTGTCTCTGGGGTAATTTATACAAGTTGGTTGCTATCTGATTACTATGTGGCTAACTATAGATCTGCTACTTATGGCAGGTGTACAGAGTCTGTACGGTGTACAGGACCTGTACAGTGTACAGAGTCTGTATGGTGTACAGAGTCTGTACAGGTAAACAGACCCTTTCTGGTATCTCTGGCTATTTATACAGTTTTCTGCAGCAATGGTTGCTGGTTACTATGCTGTGTATTCACATCATCTTGCCTAATTGTTCACATCATCTGGTTAAGATATAATTTGGGTGATACATTTGGTTTGTCACATCAGCCCCCACTGAAGGGTAGTCTGTCTCAGACTATTCTTCAGTCATCATCCCAATAAGCATAGGTTGCTTCTGCATCTATACCTATTCCATCATCTTCATTGTCTGTACTAGGGTTACTCCATTCTATGGGCTCTTCTTCTTCTTCAGGGAATAGGATTTCAACAGAGTTGATGATGCTCAAATAGGTAATAGGGTTCATTCCTTGAATATCATTTAGAGAGAATTGTGCCTGTGTCAGGGCTGTGACGTTTTGTTTGTAAATGGTGTATAGTCTGTCTGCAGCAGTAGTGTCTCTTCTGGTCAGACCTATAGTGTTCCTAATGTAGGTCTGTTCTGGGGCTGGGAGGTTCTGCAATTGTTCACCGATTGCATAATAGGCCTGTAGTTGGTGGACTTGTAGTAGGCATCTGGCCAAGGTGAGATTTTCTTAATGAGCTTGGATCCTTTGAAGAGGGCTTCCATTGGCTTGGCTGAATTGGGGTAGAGGGACTGATAGGGCTTGGAAGGAGCTGAGGACCAATGTCTGGAGGTGCTGATCAATTCTTTGGCTCATGGTATAGAGGGGAAATATAGTTTGAGGCAATTGATGTATACTGGTGTTCTCAGGGTTCGTCCATCCATGCTTCTTAAATAGATACTGGTTCCTCTGATATTGTGTACAAGATAAGGTCCTTCCTATTTCAGTTCTAGTTTGGCAGCAAAGTTTGTCTCAATCATACTTCTCCAAACTAGGACTTGATCTCCAATCTTGATCTCCTGATCCTTCTGTTTCTGGTTATAGTACTTCTTTTGTCTTTCCTGGGCTTTGATAATCTATCCTTGGGCTTGATTTCATAACTGTTCTGCCTTCTTGAGGAGGTCTCCGAGATTCTCATGGTCAGCGGTTCTGGTTCTCTTGGCAAACATCATTTCAAATGGCTTTTGTTTGGTGGACATGGCAGGGGTGTTCCAAATTTCCCATAGGATCTCAGGTAAGCAGAGGTCTCAATTAGTAGGATTGACTTGGGCAAGTCCTTTCTTGATGGTCTGGTTTATTCTCTCTGTCATACCATTAGTCTGGGGGTAGTATGATGTGGTTCTTTTGAGGTGGATCTTATGAATTTGGGCATAACTTGTGATTATGTTGTTGATGAATTCTGTGCCTTGGTCAGAGATGAGTTCTTCTGGGGGTTCATATCTGAGTGTGAGTCCATAGAGGAGGCCTACAATGGTTAAGGCATCTGCAATTTCCATTGGGAAGGCCTTGGGCCACTTGGTCAGATATTCTACAAATACAAGGATGTATTTGTTTCTTCTTGGTGTAACTGGTAGAGGTCCGATTACATCTACTCCCCATCTCTGAAAGATGCGAGTGGGTGGGGGAATCGGTTGTAAAGGGGCTTGATATGTAGTTCTTCTTTCCTTGGTACTTCTGGCAAATGTTACATTTCTGGATGATGTCTTGGACTTGGGTTCTGAGGCCAATGTTGATACAGTTTTCAAATCTTGTCTTCTGTGCTTGTCTGTCCTTGATGGGCTTTCTGATGTTCTTTTCGGATGAGATCTTCTTGTGCCTTGATGGTCTGAGGAGCTTTCTTTAGGGTGTAGTTCCTTGGGACACCCTTCTTCTGATTCATTGGGGCTGGCAGGAAAGTACATCAACATTGTTGTGAGCTTTCCCTGCTTTGTGGATGATGGTGATTTTGTAATCCTGAAGGATAAGGATCCAGCGGGCTAGGATTCCCATGGGTTCCTTGCGGTTGAATAACCATTTGAGGGCTATATGGTCTGTGATCAGGGTGAACCTTTTTCCAATGAGGTAATGCTTGAATTGGGTGACCGCCCATATGACTGCAAGACATTCCAGTTTGGTGCTACCATAGTTCATCTGCTGCTGATTAGTAGCTCTGCTTGCATAAGCTATCATATGGTGCTGTTGATCAGGTCCTTCCTGAGCTAGAACTGCTCCAAGGCCATCTTTAGAGGCATCTATATACAAGATGAAAGGCTTCTGTAGATTGGGGCATACAAGGATTGGTGCTGTAGTCATGCAATTTTTGAGTTCCTTGAAGGCTTTTTCTTGTGATTCTGTCCATTTGAATGGCACTCCTTTCTTGAGAAGGATCCGGATTGGGGCAGCAATTTGAGCAAAGTTCTTGATAAACCTTCTGTAATAAGATACTAGCATCAAGAATGATACTGTTTCCTTTGGAGTCTTGGGTACTGGCCAATTGTTGATCTTCTCGGTTTTCTTTGGGTCTGTATGAGTTCCTTCTTTTGAAACCATGAATCCCAGAAATTCGAGTTTCTGTTTTCCAAAGTAGCATTTCTTTGCATTCAGTCTCAAGTGATTCTTGCGGGTGAGTTTGAAGAATTCCTCTAGGTGGTGCAGGTGTTCTTCGAAATTTGCTGAATAGATGTTGGAATCATCCATGTATACAATCAGGCAGTGGTGAATCAAAGGGGCATAGACTGAATTCATCATCCTCTGGAAGGTGGGGGGTGCATTGCAAAGTCCAAAGGGTATTCAGAGGTACTCAAACAGTTTTCCTAGAGTAAGAAAGGCTGTCTTTTGAATGTCCTTAGGGTCTATGGGGATCTAATGGAATCCTGCGAAGAGGTCCATACTGCTGAAGTATCTGGCATCTTGTAACTGATCCAAAAGGTCATCGATTCTGGGCAAAGGATAGGCATCCTTTTTGGTAACTGAATTGAGTTTTCTGTAATCCACACAGAGTCTCCATCCTCCTTTCTTTGGTACAATAAGTATAGGGCTGGCCCAGGGGCTGGTAGAGGGTTGGATGACCCCATTGTCTAAGAGTTCTTGGATGTGCTCCTTTTCGAATGTTTTCAAGTGATGGGGTATTCTATAGGATTTCTGCTGGATGGGTGTTGCATTTCCTGTATTTATGCTGTAGTGGTATGATGGATTGTATGGCAGGTTGCCATAATTGGTAGTGAAGATATCTTGATATTTGTTGAGAAGTTCTATAGTTGTTGCTATTGTTGAGGTGTCAATTCTTCTCCAATGTTGATGGAAGGCTTCACTGTCTCCTGGGTCGCAGAGGGGCCTTTCCTTTCTTCTGGGACCTTTTGCCATTTCCTGATAGGTTTAGTTCATAAACTTCCCTATGAGTCCTGTTGAGAAAAGGCACCAGATGCCCTATGATGGTTCCTTTCAGCAAGATGATGGTCTCCCAACTTTGGTTGGTTCCTCAGGAGTGTACTGGATTCATCTTGTCAGGGAATGTGTGTCCCTCTATATCCAGGTGTGGGATATCTTCCTTGGGTTCAAAGAAGAGATTTCTGGGGTTGGGTGGTGCAAAGATTTCAAAGGTAGTTTGTTCTCCAGGCTCCAGAATGAGATTCTTGTGCAGTCTGACTGGTTGCCGGTACACTTGCTAGGGAACATTCCTCTTGAGGTGGTTGACTTGAAGGAGATGTACCTCCTTCTTATCTGAACTTCCAAATCCCTTTGCTTGTCTTATTCCTTCAGTTAGTTTGGAGACTTCCTGTAACTGTGGGGTCTTGACCTTCATGAAGACTGCTTGGGCAATCTTCTGTCCTCTAATGATTTGGTACCATTCTGCACTGCTATTGTACAGGATAACCTTGATTTTACCTGTATATCCAGGGTCAATGGTTCCTCCTTCTACAGTTATCTCTTGTCTGGCAAGTCCGGACCTTGAGGTCAGTTGAATATAAGCTCCTTACAGTGGCTACATGGCTAATCCAGTTCTGACCATGAAGGTCTTTCCAGGCTTGATAGATTTGTCCTCCAGGCTGTGAAGATCATATCCTATGTCTTCTGGGTGGGCTTTGGTCAGGGGTTTGGCTTTTGGGTGCAGCAGGGCATACTGGGCAATATCCTTGCTGAGTTTGGGTTTTCCTAGGGCTGAAGCTCCACTAGCAGAGAGCCTCCAAGCTCTGAGGTTGAGGTGCGGCCATCTGGCTCCAGTAGAAGGGTCTCGGAGGTAATTAATTCCCCTTCTTCCTGTAGGGTCTAGGGCTTCCATGAAGTTGGCAGCATCTTCTGCCCATCCCTGGCAGGTAGCATGTCTGATGAGAGCTAGGATATCTTCTCCCAAATCATAGATCTTGAGGATTCATCTTCCTGGCTTTTTGGTCTGGCTTTTTCGAATCTGGCTTTTTCGGATCTGGCTTCAGTTATCTCCTTTCTTCAGAGTATGCACTGCAACATCATGACTGAGGTGAATCTTCTGATGTCTGCAGTCTTGGCAGTTGGGGTGTCTCCTATGGTTACAATATCCCATCACTCAAAAATGATGTTCCCAGCTATTTATCTCTTGTTGTCTTGGAAATTGGTACCCATCTTGATCATAGGTTGGGGGAAGGGTAGACAAGGGGTATATTTCTGTTTGGGTGAAGAAGCCTTGTCCCCTAAATTGACTTTGTAACCTTGTAGTGACTTCTTGGAAGATAGTGGACTGTGCAAGAGTAGTTGGGGGTTCTGGTCTCTGGGGTCTCTGTCTTTCTTGTTGGTCCAACAGATGACACTGATAGCAGTAGTCTCAGGGAGAGTGGAAGACCATTTGGTGTGGACATCTTCCTAGCCGAAAAGCTTTCTCTTGGTGAGTCTCTTTCTTGGGAATAATAGTGATTGTACTGAGTCCTTCTTCTATATTCCAAGGGTCATTGTCTTCAGTTGGTGTCCAGCAAGGGTCATCCCAGGGAATGAGTTCGGGGACCTCTTCTTCATTGGGTGCTTCTTGTTCAGGAACTTCTTGGTCAGAAGTTTCTTCTTCCTCGGATGATTCTTGACCCCAAATCGCTTGTACTTCTGCAGCTTCAGTTGCAGGTGTTTCTGGAACATGTCTGCATTTCTTATTCTTTCTTCTGCACTCTGGGCAGGCTGTGCCAGGCGATTTCCTTGTTCCCATAATCTTGGAGGAGTGCTTAGGACACCTGTGTCTCTTGAGGCATATAGGGCATCCTTTGATTTCTCCTGCAATGGCTCCAATGGTGATAGGGATGGTATTCTTGGCCCACACATTGTCTTCTGGTCTGTCATCCACCAGGTTGATTCAGGGATTGAGTCTGGGATCATTTCCATCTTCGGATTCTTCTTTTTCTTCTGTAGTAGATTCTTCACTACTAGCATACTCTTCCTGAATGGTGACCTTCTTCTTCTTCTTTGATTGTTCATAGCTGGTCACCTTAACTCTGTACTTCTTGCCTTGGTAGTCAAACTTGAGTACTTGTTGGCCAATATCAACAACTGCATTCATTTCCTTCATCCAGTTGGTGCCAAGAATTATGTCATAGGTGATAGCTTCTGTGACAACAGCCTTGGAGATGGAGAACTGAATGTGTCCAAGGGAGATGGTGATATTTCATACTTCTCCCAGGGGTTGAGTTCAGGCTCCATCTGCTACTATGATGCTGAGGTTGGATGGTCCATCAATAGGCCATTGGAGGGTGTCCAGAAACCATTTGGCAATGACACAGATAGCTGCTCCAGTATCTATGAGGATTTTTGCTTTTTGTCCTCCAATGTCTCCATGTAAGTAGGTGCTGACATATCTTTTAGCTGCTTGGACAGAGATGGGAGCTGGTTCTTGCTGTGGGATTGGAACTCGGCCAGTGCTAGATCTGGTGGTTCTCAGCAATTTGTTTTGAACTCCAGCTAGTGTCAGTTATAAGAACTGCAGGAGGGGGACTTCCATCTTGGCCTCTTGAATATTCTGCCAGGCTTCATTGTAGATGTCTCTGGGCATGGTCTTTGGAGAATACTTTTTCTTGGGCTTCAGGGGTATAGGTTCCCATTCTTCTTGTTCCATTTCTTTATCTTTTAGTGGTAGCTCATTTGTTTTGGACACAAATGGTGAGGGAGTTTGAGGAGGTGTTTCTACCTGTTCCTCCTCATGCTCTTCATCTTCTTCCTGGATCATTCTTCTGCTGACATTTCTGGATGGCCTTCCTACAGGCCTCTTCCTTTTCTCTGCTGGGTAGACTGTTTTTTGGGTGCTGATCTTGGTAGGGTACAAGTCTAGGTCACTGTAGTCTTCACTATTGCTTGCTTCCTCAAAATCTTTGACAGGATGGGCTTCAGTCTTCTTGTACTGAGTGTCATTCCTTTGGTTCGGTGGTTCTGAGTCCCTTCAGTCACTTCTTTTGTTGTCACATTCAGTGGTATAGTGTCTGAATTGTCCACAGTGAAAGCATTAGACTTGGGCTCTGTCTCAGGCAGGGTACCTTCTTTCTTCTTGCTGGTAATTCCTGTTATCTCTTGGTGGATAACCTTGACTCCTTTGTGATGAATATGCTCTGTTGTCCTGATAACTCCAATTTTCACGTGTAGTGAGTTTTTCAATCTGTCCAACCAATCAGTCCAACTTAGAGCTAAGGTCTTGGATTTCGCTTCTGTCCTTCTTTCCTTCTTTGGCTGGCTTCTTTCTTCAGATCTTTCTTGTCCTTGGAGGAGTCCTTGTAGGGCTTTGACCAGGATGTCTTCCTTCTCTTCTTTTCTGTCATGATCACTCCAGGTAGTTCCTTGTCTAACATCAAAGTATCCTTGGGCTGCATCTACTTGTTCCTCAGACCTTCTGATACCTAGGGTGCGGACATGCTGAGCAATATTTGGGGGAATTCCATTCATGAAGGTCATTGGACCTATGATGTCTTGGTTGGTGGCATTGAACCTGGCAGAATGCATTCTCTTCTGGATTCTTGTGAAGAAGGCTCTGAGTGATTCTCCAAGATTCATCTTCATCCCCATGATAGATTCCTGAGCCTTGTGGTGGGTTTCATTTCCTGCATATTTTTCAATGAGCCAGTGGACCATGGTCTCATATTCTAACTTGTCAGACATTGCTACTTGTATCTGTCTTGCTAGTTCTGAATCTTGGTTGTTTGCTGTTCAATGGAAAATTCCTCTGGCTGGTTCTCTGAGCTGAACTTTGTAGATGGCGATTTTTCTTTCATCTGAGAGGTTTCTCAAGACTGCAATTCCTTCAATTCCATTAAGGAATTCTCTGGGGTCCTCCTCTGGGTATCCTGCAAAGGTTGGCAATGAGGTGGCCATTTCATCGTCACTTTCTTGGATTCTGGTTCAGGTTCAGATTCGGATTCTGATTCGCTTTCTGAGCTGACACTGGAAATGGGGGTGCTTGGGTATCTTGAGGATGGTGTTCTGGTCCTTGAACAGAGTAGAATAGGTCTAGGTAGTCTTGTAGGAACTACTTCTGGTTCTACAAGGGGTTGTGGTAGGGGTTCTATTGGTGAGATTGGTGGAACTGGTGTGGGGTGTCTGGCTGTAAAGTGTTGGGTTCGTGTGATAAGATCTTCTAGTTCTTGTGCAAGTTCTCCAAAATCTCTAGCAGGGCTATCTGTATTGTCTGGTTGATCTGGTTGGGGATTTCGAGCTGTACTGCCTTCTGGTTCTGGTTGGGATCCTTCTAATGCTGGATAATTGGCAAGTCTTGAAGTAATTACTTCTCTTCCTGTCCAGATGCTGGTAATAACCAGTTCTCCTGTAGTAGCAGAGGTTGGTGTTGGGTCAAATATATCCAGTTTGACTGTGGATTCTTGTGAGCTGAAAAGTCACATTGATTTTGAAATCTTCCCAGTTGAGCCCCCAAATATAATGTGCCAGCTCAATGGAGGCAAATTACAAGGTTGGGGGTTGGTGTAGTTTGGCTTGAGCCCCCAGTTACTTTGTCAAAAAGCAACAAAATGTTCTATAATTCCTGAGGTCCTTGGTGTTTAGTGGTACAATAGTCAAAAGCTGGATATCTGCGAGCAATTTCCTTATTGGGACAGTTCTCTGGGTATAGTGGTGATTTGTGTGTGAATGGACTTCCTTCTTGGGTCAACTGGGAATGGTACAATTTTGTGTAGCGAGGTAATTTCCAAAAGTATGCGATTTCTGGGTGACGGTCTTGGTGCGGCGATCTCTATGTAGCATGACAATCTCTGTGTAGCGCGACGGTTTCTTATGCATGACAATCTGGCAATTTGGTAGATAACTCGATTTGGTACAGATTTTCCAAAAGCGGCAGTTTGGAAATAGAAGATAGTGCAGATTCTTCTTACTGGGAATTATACTGGCATGGTTTCTTCTATACCGGGCTCACTGGGAACAATGAATAACTCAGATGGCATGTATAACTTGGGCTCTCTGGGAATAATACTTGGGTCTTCTGGGAATGCAGATAACTCCAAATGGTAGATTCAACTGGGAATAACTCAGATAGCATGAGTTCTTCTAGATTGGCTTCAACTGTGAATATGAACAACTGGCGGCATTCTTTGGGAAAGGATCTCTTGGCAAAGTTACATCAAAGACTGGCTTCATTTGCATGGAGTTGCGTCAATAGACTAGCTCTACTGTGAAGTTGTATTAGAGACTGGCTTATGGCAAGGCTCTCTGGGAATGTGGAAACTGGGGTTCTTCAGACTTATCTGGCAAGTGTACCAATAGTGTGGCTTATTCCTTTAAGCAGTGGGTTCTTCAAAAGGCGGCGAAGTTCTTCTTGAACTTAGGTAGCAAATCTTCAAGCTTTGTATTGGAAAGTGGACCGGAGTGGAAAAGGGGACCAATGCTCACAATCTCCTAACAGTGGCTGTAGAGTTCCTCTCGAAGTGTAGTAGGCAGACTTGACTTTTGCTTTTGGATTCAATTTCAGACTCATTCTTTGTATTGGAAAGTGGACTGAAGTGGGGAAATAAGCTCACAATCTCCTAGCAGTGGCTGTAGAGTTCCTCTTGAAGTGTGGTAGGCAGACTTGTCTTTTGCTTCAATTTCAGACTAAGGTTTATTCACTCTTGTCTCTGGGGTAATTTATACAAGTTGGTTGCTATCTGGTTACTATGTGGCTAACTATAGATCTGCTACTTATGGCAGGTATACAGAGTCTGTACAGGTAAACAGACCCTTTCTGGTATCTCTGGCTATTTATACAGTTTTCTGCAGCAACAGTTGCTGGTTACTATGCTGTGTGTTCGTGTCATCTTGCCTAATTGTTCACATCATCTGGTTAAGATATAATTCGGGTGATACGTTTGGTTTGTCACAATATATATGACAACTACATCTGATGTATCCAATATATAGTATTAATACTTAGGATATATTAGTAAATCAAGTCTTAGAAGGATGATCTGAAGTAGCTCAGTAAATAGACTACTACTATATATATATCTGGAGGATGACATTTGCAAGATATATATAAAAAAACAAGACATCTCAGTGACTGTTTGAAGAATAATTGAAATATGTCTTAGAGATCCTGAATCTTATCTATACTAATATATGCAGTTCTATATATATATCATTATACTCTGAGAAGAAGTATTTTATTATATTTATTAATAATTATATATATAAAGTATAAATATGTATATTTCTTATTAACAAAGAGCAAAGCCTTGAAAAAATTCAAAAAATTTAAAGCAATTATTAAGAATGAGATAAGATATAAAATATGTGATATATGATTAGATAATGAATATGAATATATCAATAATGCATTCAGGCAGTTTCTGAGAAAATATAGTATATCTTATTAAACAATAGCTTCTTATATACCCTAGCAAAATAGTGTGACTAAGTGATTTAATTATATGATCATTGAAATGTCTCAAACAATGATCAATACTTGAGGGGTGGTGGATGGAGTATACCAAATCAGTCTGCATTAGCGAGGCAATGAGGGAGAGGTGCTGTGGAGTCCAGTTATGTGGCGATGAGACTATCTACTTCTGGGGGGTGTACTGCTTGCTGAGTTTGATATTGGAGATAGGATGGAGTATCAGCAGGATCTTGGCCAGGAACTTTGGCCAAGTGGCTGGCAGGCAGCAAGGATTGGCAAGGAGTGGGACTGGGCAGGTGTCTGGTTATGGAGTGCTGAGATGTAGAGGTGGCTTCCTCCTAAGTTCTGGGTGGTATGGTGGTGGATGCTGCAGAGGAATATTATATTGAATTTCCATACTGGGCATCTGGTGGAGGGTGGCTTATTGGATTGTAAGAAGTGTTATAATGTGGGGCAGGTCAGGGGATTTGTGCAGATACCCGAACATTGGCTGGAAGAGTGTGAGATTCTGGGGGACTTTTGGATAGAAGTAGAGAATAGGCTGGGTATAGAGAGGAGGCCGGATAGAGAGAGAGATTGCTGGGAGGATTTGAAATCTTGGCTAGTAGGTGGGGTGAGCAATGGTTGGCTCACTGTAGGGTGGATTTTAGTGGTATAGGTAGGACTGGCTGGACATTGGCTCTTTGTTTTTGAGGAGGGGTGATAGATGGGTTTACAGAAGAAGTTGTTAAGATGGGAGAGGTTGATGGGGGATCTGCTGACTGGGTGGTGGGTGGGTTAGAGTCCCCAGGGTGGGCAGCATTGCCATCTGGTAGAAGGGATCTGTGAACAGAGTGGTGGGTGAGTAGAGATAGTGTTAGACAAAGTAGTCTTTTATTGAGTAGGGGTGAGGAGAGGGG
>RBNI01004446.1:0-14047 GCA_003990745.1 Jimgerdemannia flammicorona | reverse complement strand
AAAAAAAAAAAAAAAAAAAAAAAAAAAAAAAAAAAAAAAAAAAAAAAAAAAAAAAAAAAAAAAAAAAATACATATATAGTGGAATGTATAGTGCATGGGTATGTTTGTGCAATTGACACATGATCCCACTCTGATCCAGAATATGCAAGGAGCAGGAAGTGTAGATTGTGGTATTTTTATTTTATTTTTATTTTTATTTTTATTTTTATTTTTTTCGCAGATAAAAATGGAAAGCCTTGACAGACGTGCAGTCCTCGGCCTACGCGACCATGAACTGTTCAGCGGGGCTGTGTGCTTGTGTAGAATCTAACGCAGACTGAGTGGAGCCTATGTACTCAGCAGCATGACTCATCGGCCTGCGAGCCCGTAGTAATCCTCAAAGCAATTCGTGAATTTGGTGAATTTAAAATTTCACATGACTAATGTTACATGGGAAGAGTCTCTTTGTTTTTTATTATGCGTCAATTCAGTCTGGCTTAATGGCAAACAAATCGGAGGTAACGAGCTCAAAAATACTTGTGTGCTATGTAATTACTACAGGCGCCGTTAGACACAACCTTGATACCAGTCGTCAGCCGTGCTGACAATGCCATACATTGCATGCTCGCCAAGAATCGCAAATGAGAAAATAATATCTCATGCATACAAGAAAATCACCTTAGCATTCTCATCTCAACTCATTCATCCCCACGCACGGTTCGAATAGCTTCCAGTGCTTCATGTCTGTCTCACTATCCGCTTCCCAGTTGTTAGTCCACAGGACGTGGATGACGGAGTCGACAATCTGCGGCATGACAGGGAAGAGGGATGACATATATTAATACAGAGGCTTCAGAAAGAAGTAGTTACGGTCATCGAGAAGGGGAGGGAAATAATAATACTGAATACCGCACGAAAAATCGCACTGTCCACCCTAACCACGCACACTATGACACGTCTACAAACTCCCAACTCCGAAGTCGGCGAAACCTACCTCATCCTCTCCCAGTACGTGACGACAGTCTTGTAGGTGGCAGAGACGTTGAGCGCCTCCATCAGGCTGATGACGGTGCCGTTGTGGTAGAGGGGTATGAATAAGAATATAAGATCGTGTTCCGTTATCACACCCAACACACAACAAAACCAGTATATTCCACACAATACATACCACCTTAACCTCCCATTCCTCATCTTCTGGTTCCCATAAAAATGTTCTTCAGGGTCTCAAGAAACTGGATATTCATGTCGCCGGCGCAATCCTTCCTCTCTCTCCCATCCTTTTCAACTCCTCCCCCAATTATCATCGAACCGGAACTTGCGACTATGCGAGGTCGCCGGCGGGACTGAGGTCCAACGTCCGTCCCGGATCACACCAGGCCGCAGGCTGGGGAAGGAAAGGTGTCGCGGGATGAGGGGAGGTGTGTGCGAGGATGCGTCTTAATGCGGACTGGCACGGTTTTGCTGGTTGAGGCTATTGGAGCATGACTCAGACAGAAGACCGTGGTGGGAGCAGTTATGTCTGGCAGCGAGCCTAGGGGTGGGATTGAGGCAAGAGTCCGTGTCCGTGTTGGGTCCGTGTCTTCAAAGGGGTGGTCTAGGCTTGCTAACATGGGACCACCCGTGGTTGCATCGGTGGGGCGAGGGGGTGTGTGGAAGGAGGCGGAGAGGACGAAGAGATCGTCGGAGAGGGAGGGGTCCGTGGAGTCCAAGCGGAATGGTGATTCGGCAGAATGGTCAGAATAGCGGTAAGGTAGAGCGATCTACGAGGTTAATAGTATTGTTTTATTTCAACCAATGATATTGTCCCCTTATTTATTTCAAATAAAAAACAAAGCGCCGCAGCAAAAAATATAAACGTTGGAAAAACCGAAATTACCCTCCCGTTTTTCGTTCGAGTGGCAGAATGAAGACAATTATTCTTATGTTTCTGGCTTGGATTGTTGCCGCCATTGGCACTAGAGGGTCTGTAGTTGCTTTATATGTTGGTCCTTCACTTTGCCACAAGTTCTCAGAGGGACTATTTGTTCTTCGGTTTACAGTGATGACGAAATCATAACGCCAAACCCCAGGGTTCAAGTGGGGATGTTGGTGGAGCACAATCCTGTACGGCCCAACGCTGTTGTTGAAGGTAGAGTAACGCAACCATGCCTTTTCTAGGCATGTACTCTACCTCTCTTCTTACATCAAGAAACCTCCCCCATTCTACCAGGCAAAGTGCGACTTTTCGCCAAGGAACCGTACGAGGCTTTCTCGATCTACCTTTCTTTCTCGTGCGTTGAATCGTTCACAATAAAGACGAAGCTCGATGATAATGCGTTCCTTGCCGACGACCTCCAGACCCCGCTTTCTTTGCTTAAGAACTACTCGGCCGTTGCAACTGATGAAGACTTCGACCAGACAAATCGGATATTGTCGTCCCCGACCGAAAAATGGATAAGCGTCAGAGAGCAGCGTATCCTTTTTGATACTGGAGTGTACCTAGAGATCAATCGCACAGGTATTCTTAAGATTCGTTAAATGAATGTACTCTGATTACTGTTTTTTGTAGTTTGCTTATATCCATGTCGACGTTCATAGAACCCTTGTACGGCGAACACATTTCCCCTTCTTTCTCGTTCTTCCCGACACGAATTTTCCTCCGGAAGAGAAAATCAGCATGGATTACGTGGACCAACTACATGAAATCGTAAGTGCAGTTCCTATCCAAATCTCAGATTTTACTCTCGGTTCCGCATATTCATTCCCTCTTGCACAATAGAAAATGTTCTCCTACGACATTCACTATGGTTATAAAGTCCAGATCCGTAACAGCACCGCCTCGCCGGTCGGCCTCGCCGTGCAAACGGACTTCACCCCTACGGTTCTTTCACCGCGTCCCTCATCTTCTGCCCCGCTCACCATCACACACACCTACACCTGCCGTCTACCTCACTGTACCGGTCAATACACGAGTACTAAAATGCTGGCTACGCTCCCTATGGGGGACACCTATGCCCTTGGTTCGGACACTGAATTTTCTGCGTGCTCAGTTCCTATTCAGGTTCACGCTTCTAAATGCAAAATTCTCCATTTTATTTTTGGTAGGCGACACCATTCCGCTCACACTCTACTTCACATCCGACACCCCGGAACCCACCGATACCATCTTTTACCTCGTCGCCACCGTTTCAGGACACTTTACTGCGCTTCCAGTGCATCCGAATCGACGGTTGTCCTGGAGCTCCTCTCACCAATTTCCGATTAGGAGTTTTTTCCACGAAGATCCCACGACCCTCGATATCACTTTTGACAAACCCCTGGAGCTTTCCGTCCCCCTGAGCGCCCTCAAGTTGCCATCCTTCCGTGCTCGCCACAGCGTATATAACTACACCCTAGACCTTCAGCTCATGGCCAAGAACTTTTGGAGTCCGCAGACCGCGCAGGATGTGTTCACATTCAAAATCCCCATCACTATCGTCTCAGCGTGGTCTTCTCTCCCTTCGCCAAAATCCTACGATGGAGGTCAATCCGTTGCCACACCCTACTTTGCCAACCGTAGTGTGAAGCAGCTAACGGCCCATGAGAGGGATCTAGGTGCAAGGCGAGAGAAAGATGTTTTTATTGTGAAGGAACGCCTGGAGGTGGGAAGGTATGGAAGTAAGTGGCTTCCGGAGGATTTACCCTTCGGGTGTTGCTGGCAATGGCTCTCTAAGACGAGAGATGTGTACACTCCCACTGGGTGTAACAGTTTCACACCTTTTGGATGTACCATTTATTAGCTACCGCTTTATCAACAAGGTTGTAAAGTGGAGGTTTCCCGATGAAAAAAAGGCAACACAATGTCAGGGTTTTCATAAATTAAATATGATGAGTTTAGTTAATGTGAAGTTGTAAACAAATATTTAGCCGTTATGAAGAGCAGGCCCGTGGGCGACTCTTCCATGGAGCGCTGGCATCCACGCAAGCGCCGCGCTAGCAAACAAACCAATATCACCATTCTTTCCGCCCTCTTGCATTATCTGTACCTTCGTACTCGTGGCAAACCCGAGAAATTAAATGTCAATCCCATGCCGTTCCCTTGCAGTACACGCTATGAGCATGGTCAACTCAGATCGCGTAGTCGAGGTCTTTAATGAAGCTGTGGCATCAAAGCCAGTTGTGACGAATGTGTCGTGATGCAGGATGCGGGTGTCATCCTCCCTTCGACCCACCAACGTCTTTGTGAAGACGATACATCGCAGTATTTACGACAAGGTCCCTTTCAGACCACGCATCGCCACGGACCTCATAGCGTGCTTGGGTCGCGCTATTGATGATCGACATAAACTTTGATGCTTCAATGTCGAGTAGTTCAAAGTAAATGCGCACTCTTGGCCAGTCACTGTGGTGGGTGACCATCCGAAGACGCATAATAAATATTATTTTTTAGATACATTTGCCCGCTTGCTCAGCTGACAATATTTAATCTCATCACTGGCAAATATCGTAGATTACTCCCTTTTTGTAAATGAATTCGGGATATTACAAAAGGTCAAAGTGCAACTATTTTGGAGATAAACAACTACCAACATCACCATATTGATATTGGTGAGTTTTTTTTTTTTTTTTTTTTTTTTTTTTTTTCGAGCTATGCATGTCGAACCCACAATATCAGCAGGCTGTGGTGCTTCGGGATTAAAAGGTGAAGAATTGCATCTTGACAACATAACTACACAATCGACAATGAAGATCGGGAGAAAAGGAATGATGCAAAGGCCTTGATGAGATTTTGCAAAGAATGCCAATTAATTTCAAGATTCTTACAACATTGAGGTTGAGCTGGCCTCACAAAATTGGTGGAGTTGGATGGCTTGACCCCGTGCTGCAAAGATGGTACCATCTCATCGATTAGGTGTTGTATAATGTCGATTGGCATACGATGCAAAATCTCAAAGGCCTAAGGGTGAACACAGGCAAAGAGATTTTAAGCACAGAATAGTTTCAATAAAAATATTGGCTTCCAGATATTGTTGGAGACCACATCTCAATTTAATGATGTGGTGTCATAATTTGACAGAATTGAATAAAAATCCTCTTTTAAAAATATATATTAGTAATTAATGAAAATTCTAAGTTTATAGAATTATACTTAATCAATCAAAGAATATATGCTATCGTTTTTATGATATATTTTTTTCCTTATAATGTTCCATGATATTTAATTTTGTGAAGCGACCAATGGACAGCTATGAATCAATGCCTGTGAGGTAACCTTAAATAGATAGGTTGAACAACACACCAAAAATAATATGGTCGCCTTTATGCATTTTACTCAGACATCTTTTGTATTCGCACATGAACCGAATTCATGGATCTTGGAAGGTCTACATTGTCGTTTCGTGACAAGCTCAGGAGGTGAAAAACCACCAATCAATCAGCATCGATCTCTATCATGAGCATCATTCTCTGGAACAACAGGAACATGCAATTGCTACATCTACACATATCGTTACAGAGGTCATGGCATTACTGAGTAGTTTTGAACATATAGTAGTGCAGGTGTGCTCTCGGCAGAGGTCTCGGCGGATCGGTGGGGAAGGAATCTCGAGATAGCGATTTCAACTTGGTGTAGGAAAAAGAAAGGAGCATCTGATATATAGGCGCGGTCCATCCTTGCCATCATTCTTTCACTGGGCACCGTTCACTTTTGACATCAAAACCTTTCACTGATCTGACACATAAAGATGAAACACAATAGTTATGTAGGTTCTTATTTCCAAAAAGTAGTGCTCAGAACGGGACGGGATGCAAGACCGAGACATGATCTACCACATTTAATATCAAAGGGCAATGATTTGCTGTTTTGCCAACATTCTGGTATTACAGTTTATTTTCAATGACTACATTTTAGGGTAATGAGTGAAGCTCTTTTCTCAGTTGATACATATTCTGCCCACCATAAATCCTCCATCTTCTGTCACTATTTATTCCTCCACAGGTAAGATTTATTTGTCTGCAGCCTTTGGCTTATTGCCCGGAAAACCACCTGCTTGCAAATAAAGAAGCAAGATATTCATTATGTATAAGTCAGATAGGACTTTCAGATGGAAATACATAGATATAAAGTCAGTGCTGAGATATAAATACACAAATGATAATGTACCTCAGAAGATTATTGCTCATAGGTTTTCCAACTCAGCCTTTGTATAATACTTGCTGATGGACCCATTGACAAACCTGAACTCAGATTCAGAGGTGGACTCGGATCCAGAGGCAATCTCAGCTTGAAGTTTCTCAAGATATGCCACAGATTCAGGAATGTCATTCAGCCATTCCTCACCAGCAATATCTGTCTCTATACTTTCAAGATCTTCAACACTACATCAATAGTCAGTCACATTTCAGGGACAAGTTTCCAGTATCTTTTGTAAATGTCAGAATATTTGGATGTTGTTCCAGGGATAAGTTCCTCATGCGATCCAGGGGAAGTCATATTGGGTAGATGTGATGCAGTTCCATGAGGACAGCACCTTGCTGTAAGTTGCCATAGAAGTATTCTAAGGTAATATATGTTAGATTTTTCATATATAGTGAATTTTCCTTGAATGCTTCAGGTGGAAAATACTCCACCCAGCTATAGATTTGGCTGCATTACTTATACTAATATTAATAATCATGAGGTTGATATTGGGTTTACCTAGAAATACAATATTTCCCAGGTATAAGTTATTGTGGATATAAATTACTTGCAACTAGTAGGTGATATCTATAGCAATCTGCCATATATTCAACCAAGAACTTGGTAGAGACTTAGTAAGAAGTTGTATAAGATTGCTGCCAGCAGTATATTTCAATACTATAATATAGCAACTAGTCATATCATCCATTGATAATCCTATAATAGCTGGTGTTAATACTCTGTAAGATTTGGAGAGTTGAAAATAGAAGTTGAGTAATACCTATATAAGAAGTAGAGCAGGAGTGCCCAATGAGCGTTAGTTATGAAAAAAATACAAAGACTAATTTCTGTAAATACAAGAGAGTAAATTGTAATAATCTTATTCCAGAGTTGATCTATTGTTAAATGATCATTTTCTTTCAATACCTTCAATGCAACAAATCTTTTTTCTTTCCAATTATCATTTACTTTGGCTTTGTATATAATGCCAAATCTACCTTCACCTAGCTTCTCAAACAGGCTAAATTTACAATAAGGTATCCAAGTCATATAAGCTTTAAGTTTGATGATTTGAAGCTTTGTTAGATACTTTATGAGCTTCTTATCATTACTGTGAAAGCTAGATTTAAACTTTAACATAACACTGATGTCAGAATTTTCAATTACATCTATAATCTGAATAAGTTATAATAGGCTTAATGCTATTTTGTAAAGTATAGCCAGTTATGAGCTAAGTATCTTACTTAAGTAGTAATAGATAATTGGTAAAGTTCTTACATGTTATTGAGAGAGAGTTTGGTCTTGATGAAGTTTATATTCTGCTCCAGAAAATCAGCAATAATACCTAATGTCTTATTACTGATAACATTATCTGATAAACAGTAGATAGATAAGCAAACATACATAGGTGGTAAGCTAGTACCTATCATATAACAGCAAACAGTAGTTCACACAGTTCTAACATACTTCATAGTCATGATCATATTCTTGTATTATCTAAAGACAACAGAGAATGGATGAATAAATATATAGGGGTAATGAACTGGTACCCATTACACAGTTGCAAACAGTAGTTCACAAAATTCAAATATACTTTGGAGATTTAATATAGTCACAGTCATGTTCTGCTTCTCTATCAGTGTATATACTCCTCCTTGACCCATTATATTATCTAAAGGTAAACAAACATATAGGTAGTGAGTTAGTATCCATTATGCAGTTATAAATAGCAGTTGATAGAGCTAAAACATACAATCAAGATCTAGGATGGGTATAGTCATATTCTGCTTCAGAGACTTAGTCAGTATATAGTATGTGTGCTCTCTCATGGCCAATTCCATTGTCTGAAGATGAATGGAGAATAGATGAGAAAATGCATATAAGTAACTATTACATAGTAGTAAACAGTAGTTCATATAGTTCAAACATATATTGGAGATTCAGTGTAGTCATGGTCTTGTTCTGTTTCAGAGACTTAGCCAGTACATATACTCTCTTGTCACCAATTTCATTATCTAAAGATGAATAGAGGATATATAAATAAATATGTACTGATGAACTGATATCTATTATACAACTGCAAACAGCACTTTATAAAGTTCAAACATACTTTGGAGATTTGGTGTCATTATAGTCATGTTCTGCTTCAGAGACTCTATCAATGCACATACCTCTTCTTGGCTGATTGCATTATCTGAAGATGAACTAAATAAACATGCACAGGTAGCAAGTTAGTACCTATTATATATATAGCTATTGTTACGTAGTGGTCACTGAGTCCTTCAAATATGCCAGATTCTCCTCAAGATGTATCTCTTAGACTAACTCAAGTTTATTATAAGCAAGTTCTTATTGGAGTGCCTTCCCAAGGTCTTATAGTCCTCAAACTTCTTATCTTTAACTGTCTTGTTATCTCTTAGATTGCTTGCAAAGAAGTGTATATAAGTGAACTAGAACTGACTTTATTTCAGAGGAAATAAGAGGAGTATTTATACAAAATATAATTCAATAGTTGCTAGGATATGAAGCTAAATATAAATTCCAATAACTAAAACTACTAAGTTTCAGAGTCAGTACTGATGGTTGTACAGGTTCAGGATACTGGCATTATCCAGTGTCACATCAAAATGCCAGTGCTGGAACAATTTTACGTCACCTCAGAATACCAGTGCTGGCATTATCTGGTGTTACATATATGAGAATACCGGTGCTGGCATTATCTGGTGTAATAAAGAACTTAGAGCAGAAAGTTCAGGACTATGGGGGCTTCATCATCATTATTATTACTGAAGGAGATGAGATCTGTGAATTCATCATACAGGTCATGTGTTTTACATACTTTGGATATATCATGTGGGATGACATCATCAATGACATCATCACATTTGGCTGTAGCAGGGAAATCAGAAACAAGATCTGGAGCTCTCCAGTCTATGAGGTTCTCTTCTACAAAATAGGGAACAAATGTGGGGTCTTGGGGAGATCTAACCTGGATACTTGGGCCTTGGAATACTGAGATCAATCCTTGCAGGAATTGATCTGGGTTGTTCTGGAGGATAGGGTGCCAGAAGTCTTCTACTTTTTCACTATTGAGGGTGATAGTGGACTGGGCTTCTGTAGCCACCCTGGCTTCTAGTGCATTGATATGGCAAGATGACAGGTCTCTGAAGTCTGAGACTCTAACATACTCTAAGTTAGGGATCAACCATAGTGCATGCCTGAAGATCTGATGGATCTTCTTAGCTGTTCTTGTTTCACGTATGTCCATGGGAGTGGTATCTTGTAGCTCTTGAGTGCTGGCCTGTGGGAACTCCTGGTAGAGGAGGTTTCCTATTTCGTACTTCTGCCACATTTGGAGGTATTCGGTAGCAATGGTGATCCTTGTTTCCATTTCATGGTGGTAGAGAATGAAGTGATAAGGGTCTGCAGTGCCCAGGTAGACACTAGGAGTCCTTCTTGAGCGAGTTCCCATGGCTCTTCTGATGTCTTGGAACATCCTTTCTTCAACCGAGGTACCTTGGTGGTTTCTTAACCTTGAGGTTTGGCAGGCAGCAGGTATTTCATTTGTAGTAAGTCTTTGAGCTATTTTGGGATTGGTGGTTCTTGTTGGTTGCTGCTACTGCGGTTCCTTGATCCTTCTTTTATATTCTTCAGGATGCTTGTACTGTGGTCACAATGACTCACAGTTAGTCATCATTACTCATCTCATATACTGTATGATCTTCTTGTACTCCGATCTGGTGGCTTGCAAGGAAAGGCTGTCTCCTGTACTGATGTCATCATTCTGGGGTCACTGTTATACTATAAATAGCAATTTTGATAGAGTTGAAACATACAATCAAGATTCAGAGTAGTCACAGTCATATTCTGCTTCAGAGGCTTGACCAGTATATATGCTCTCTTATGGTCAATTTCATTGCCTAAAAATGAACAGAGAATGGATGGGCAAATATACAGGTAACTATCACTCAGCAGCAAACAGCAGTTCATACAATTCAAATATACATTAGAGATTCAGCATAATCATAGTCATGTTCTGCTTTAGAGACTTAGCCAGTACATATCTAATTTTATTATCTAAAGATAGATAGAGGATAGATGAATAAATATATATAGATAATGAACTGGTACCCATTATGCAGCAAACAGCAGTTCACAAAGTTCAAAAATACATTGGAGATTTAGTATTACCATGGTCACGTTCTTCTTCTGAGACTTGACCAGTATGTATGCTTCTTCTTAGCCAATTGCATTATCTAAAAATGAACAAAAAAAAGGATGCACAGGTGGTAAGTTAGTACTCATCATACAGCTACAAACCAAAGTTGCTAGAGTTGAAACATATAATCAAGATCCAGATCATATTCTGCTTCAGAGACTCAGCTAGTATACATACTCTTTTGTAGCCAATTTAGTTATCTAAAGATGAATAAAGGACAGATGAACAAATATGCATAAGTGGTGAGCTGGTACCCATCATATAGCTACAAATAGCAGTTTATACAGTTTCAATATATTATAATGTATCAGCTCAATGAAGGCAAATTACAAGGTTTGAGCAGCTATATAGATTGGCTTGAGCCCCTAGTTATTTTATTAAAAAGCAACAAAATGTTCAGTTGGTCTCTAAAAGTATGAGTTCTCTTGTTAGCATAATGTGGATGATTTTGATAATTTCCTTAATAGGTATAAATCTGTATAATATAGTGAATTAGTAGATTTCTTTAAATAGTGGCTAAGTTCTTTAGGCTTCATCTGGTAAGTAGACCAAAATGTGGTAAATATCTCAAAGTTCTTCAGACTTAATCTGGTAAGCAGACCAAAATTGGTAGACTTCTTTATATATATCAGAAAGTAGACTAGAGTAGAAAAGAGAATAAAACTTAAATCTCCTTAATAGTGGTTTTAGAGTGAGTATTTCTTCTAAGTATTGCAATCTTTTTCTTAAATTAAGTAACTCTTAGTAAGTACATATATCTCTCAAAGTATATTATAAGTAAACCTATCTTTTGCTTTTTTCTTTAACTTTTCAGACTGAGGTTTATTCACTCAAATCTTTAAGGTATTTTATATAAGTATGATTGCTATATATCTATAATCTTCTTTGGCTTTCTAATCTACTTGGTTCTGGAATAAAATATAAAATAAATATTTTTAATCTTTATACCTGATCAAAGGTACTCATTGGATCTTTATTATGTCTGCATGTACTAGTGAAATTGAGAATTGTTCTGATATATGATTCTTCTTTCCTTTCTTACTCCAAGTTATTTGAGAACTTTGAAAATATTTTAATAATGATTTTTAGCTATTAAATATATATTCATTTAATTTTAATTTGCATATTATATATATATATATATATATATATATATATAACTACTTATATATATTAAATCTGAACTCTCAGGCTCATCATCATAATAGTGCTCAGTATTCATTTCTTAACTATGATAGGGAGCAGTAGTAGTGGGAGATGCTATTATAGTATGCAGTGAAGGTTATTGCAATTGACTTGAGATTTCTAAACTTATAAATAATAAAGAATATTAGTAAATTGAAAAGAGGAGAGAATTAAAAGTAGATGATGAAATAGATATCATACTCAGATTATTAAGTTGATATTATTCATGAATTATATTAATATTATCTTCTTCCATAATAATTCTTTTTTGCTTTTTCTGAATATTATACTTAGCCTAAAACTTAGATGCTGGCTCCGCAAGTTGCTCATAACTCTTGCAGCTTCACTTGATCTGGTTATCCTTCAAGTTATTATTCAGAATTATATGTTTATTACCAGAGCACATTTTTGGTAGCATGGTTGGTTCTAAATTATAATATATACAAATGAGTAAGTTTGAGAAATAATAAAAATAATAAATATGATTTTTAATAAATAGAAGAAACTACCTAAAGTCACTACTGAATGATGTAGATGACAGGTGATAGTGAATCTGAGCTACTAGTAATAATGAATCTGGCAAGATAGCTAAACAATAGGCAATGATGAATCTGAGCTACTGGGTGATGAGTAATAAATCTGAGCTACTAGATGATCTGACAATTTCTTGGCTCAATAGTTGAATCAGCACTTCTTTGCTTTGTGGTGGGATCAGTCCAGTGATGTTCTTGGCTCAATATTCAATTCAGCACTCCTTTGCTTTATAGCAAGATCAGTCCAGTGACATTCTTGGCTCAAGCACTCTTTGCTTTATAGTGGGATTGGTCTGGTGATATTCTTGACTCAATATTTAATTTAGCACTCCTTTGCTTTATAATGGGATTAGTTCAGTGATATTCTTGGCTCAAGCACTCCTTCACTTTGTAGTGGGATGATTCAGCACTCTTTTGATTTGTAGTGAGATCAGTCTGATAATGTTCTTGGCTCAAACACCTATTTACTTTATAGCAGGATCTGTTCAGTGACATTCTTGACTCAATATTTGATTCAGCACTTCTTTTTTTTGTAGTGGGATTGGTCTAGTGATATTCTAGGCTCAAGCACTCCTTTACTTTGTAGTGGGATTAGTCTAGAGGATAAATGTCAGGTGGTGAAATAATGATAATAAGTGATGGCTCTTTCAATATAAGATTAAGATACATCATATGAATTATGTTAGCTATCTCATCATTGCATTACACTATCTATCACTTACATGTTTCATAAGTACAAACTTATATACATCCTTCTTAATCTCTTATCCACTCTCACCTCTATTAACAAAGTTCCTCTTTCCTTAAAGATCTCTCTGTCCTCTCTTTCTATATAGATTCCTTCACTCTTAATATTACTCTCTCTCTCTGACTGTTTCTATCTACTACTCTTTTCTACTCTATAAATTTCTCCTCTATCTCTCAAAATCTCTCTCTGCAATTTTTTTCTCCATTTCTCATTGCTCATTATCCAGAGGCTCAGATTTACCATTGCCTATTGTTTAACCCAAATGTGAGTTTTTTGTAAGATTAAGGAGAAAATGAGTATGTTATAATATTCAGCATTGCCTATTGTCCAGTAGCTCAGATTCATTGTCCATCACCCAGCAGCTTATAATTATCATTTCCTATCATCTAGTAGCTCAGATTTATCATCACCTATTATCCAGCAGTTCAGATTCATCACTTATCATCCAGTAGCTCAGCTCATATTCATCATTACCCATCAACCAGTAGCTTAGTCCAGCAGCTCAGATTTATTGCCCATTGTTTAGCAGCTTACATTTATCATTACCCATCATCTAGTAGCTCTGCATTTCTCATCTTAATATGATATGCCCTAAAAAATCTGCTCTCAAAGATTTTTTAGAATACTCTGTTTATAACCAGAAGTGTGTGAGTCATAGAGAGTTGATCCAGCACTTCAACACTATGTATATATATGACACTGAATCTACCAGAGCCCCTTCAGCAACTGCAGATCAAGATAATATATAGACTGACATGATAAATAGCATATCTTCAGATATCAATATCTCCTCAAGTAGTAAACCAGTTAGCCTTGGTTGAACTATATCTGATATACTAACTGAGGGTAATAATGACTATCAGGATTCTGATCAAGAGATAGCAAGTGACAGTAGTAATGAAAATGAAGACAGTTATGAAGCAAGTGATAGTAGTAAAAAAGATGAAGACAGTTATGAAGTAGAATGTAATAATCTTAAAGACAATACTTTGAAGCTTTTAGAGGACATTATGCCACTTTCATCTATGTTGAAATTTAGTAATATTCTCTCAGATTGTTATAGAGGTCATATCTGTGATAGCATAGATTAAGGCTTATATATATTTGATATACATAGTGCTCCTAACGAGTCAATTTAATCCGGATTGGATTCGGATTGATTCGGATTGAATCCCATCCGGATCAACTCGGATGGGATTCGAATCCCATCCGGATGGATTCGAATCGGATTCGAATCGGATTCGAAT
>RBNI01004445.1:0-14049 GCA_003990745.1 Jimgerdemannia flammicorona | reverse complement strand
ACCTCCTCACCACGCAGAATTTCCTCCCAGTGCCTATCACTCATAACCCGGAAATCTTCACCACCCAGCTCCTCAGCTGCCACCCCCTCCAGAGTCTTCCACAGCCACTTCTCCTCATCCACCTCTGCCTCCGCATCCCAGACATTCCCTTCCACCCCCACCACAGGAGCCATCCATGCGTTCCCCCTCCCCGATTCATCCCACTCCTCCTCTAGAATATCGAGAAGTTCCTCCTCACCACCGGCCCCTCCCGGGACCTCGTACCGTGTTTGTACTTCTACACTCATTTCGGCATCTTCTACCCCGCTACTCTGCCTTCCCTCCCCGAGGCCTCCTTGGGTCACCTCTTGAACTCCTCTGGGCTCCCCGGCCCAGTCACTCTCCCTCAATCCTACTCCACCTCCTCTCTCTCCACTTTCCGCCATGCCACCTCCCAGTTTTGCCAACAGCTCCTTCTGAATTCGCCTCCCCTGCATCTTCTCCTAGGTTCCCCGGTCCATCCTGATTTTCTTCCCATCTACAATTTCCACCACCGTTTTGGCTTCATACTCCATCCAAGCCAAACGTCGCCTCTTGACAGCTCCCGCCAGATCCTCAAGAGCCTCCAGCAGATCCTCCTCTTCCTCTGGCGTCCCCTTCACCCGGGAAACCCTGCACTCGACTGGTCCCCACTTGAGAGTCGCCGGCCAGTCCCTCGTCTTCCCGGTGTTCTCCCGTCCAAACAGACGCACCCGAACGTCGACATCTCCTGTCCTAAGATCCATACCCTCTCAGACTTTGAACCCGATGTCAATGATATCGCCATACTCCTTGACCACCTCCACAATCAGCTCTCTGGCCCTCTCCCATGACACCGTAGGAAGATCCAGCACCGTCAACTGCACCACTCGTGGGTCCCAGCGCATGCACCTTGCTATAGGAACTACCACTCCACCTACCGCAACCCCTTTCTCCACCGCCTCCAACATCGACACCTCTTCCTCGAACCCAATTTCAATCCCTTCTTTCCCTTTCAGGAACTTGACTGTCACCGCCCCTTTCACCTTCTGCGCCACCAGCCCCAGAATCATCCTCGCAGTCACAGCTAAGCCACGGAAGCACAACATGACTGCGAATTCCGAACGTGACTTTTTGAGTAACGGTGCTGACACCATGCCCGTCACCCCATCCGCCAGGTCCCCGGGCCTGGTGCCCTCCTTCTGTCCTGATCCGCCGACCACCGTCACATCTGGATTTTTTTCCAGATTCGCCATCACAGCCCCATCAGCAGTCACATCTCCTCCCCCTACTCCCCCTCCCCCCATACTGCCTGAAGCTCCCATGGGGGGTCCCCCTTGCCTTCCCTCTGAAACCGGCGTCATCTGCCCCAGTCCCAACCAACTATCAAGCCCTGCTGCCATCTTCCCCATTCTGACCTTGTCAGCAAAGGTCGTCCTCCCTCCCCCTCTCTGTCGCAGCCCACCTCGTCCTCCTCCTCCAGCGCCGCTGCCAACCACAGAGGGCCCTGGCATCCCCAAACCATCCCCTCGCTTACTCCCGACCTGCTGCCAGGCGAAGGCACTACTGCCTCCCTGGCCGCCACGCTCACCAGAGTGCTTGTTGCTTGCCATGTTGATAGTCGCTTATCACCAGAAACTTCGCAGAAAGTGTTGTCCAAATCTTGTGTCACCTGAATGTTACCGGTGAAAGGGTGTGTAGCTCATCAACTTCAGGAAAAGAGAGGTTCTGGAAGTTCTTCAGTTGTATATAGTTGAGGTTGGAAATTGCAAAGGGTATATAGTATATAATTTGATAGACCTTCTTAGCTAGTCTTTGCTTGTGCCTATGTATGTATCTAGGTGGATTCAGTCTGAGATCTGGTCAGTGGGTAGGTCTTTAGTATGTTGAAGAAGTTATTGGCCAATTTCATATTTATACCAGATCTCTAGGTAGCTGATAGCAAGGTAGACCCTTTCAATAAGTTCACAGTGATCAAGAACATACTGTTTTAGATCCTGACTGGAGAGGTTAAGGGCCTTAGAGTGGCAGTTCCTTCCTTAGATAGCAATCTGGATATATCCAAAGAGGCAGTTAATCTGGCTTGAGAGGGGCTAGCTATGATGAGCAGTTTGATGGTAGATAGTAGGTATTCTTATCTTATCTTTACTTTGTAGAGAGAGAGAAATAAGAGTTGCAATATATTCTTGTCTTGAATATTTATACTTATTCATCTGTCTGGTATGACCATAATTTGGTCATGCTTTCTAGCAGAATATGTGATCTGCTGCTATAAGTAGAGCATATGCTGGTCATCTGAGAAAATCTTGATTTCAGAGATATTGCTACTTGCAGTTATAGTTATACAGGATTGTCAGATCTTGTTCTTCTTTTTTTTTATCTGGTTGGTGCATTTGTGAGGACTGGCCATCCTTGTCTAGGGCAAGGGCTCCCATTGTCACAACTGGGAATTCAAATCTCTCAGAAATAGTATTTCTTGTAATCTGAGACAATTTCTAGTAATAATATCTATTATGTAGATAGGCTTAGATTGGTTTCAACATTATTGGCTTTCTTAAGTTCCAAATAAAGCATCTGTCATATCTAACAGAGATGATACAGATGGCATGAAAAAGAGTTGTTCAAATGTATTTTGCTATACTGTACTGGGTTATTCCTCACTTGAGACTTCTTCTTGGTAGTTAGTTATAGTGTCTATTTTTCTGCAATATTTAGTATTGTATATTCCAGGTAAAAATATATGATGTCTTCATATCATTACTATATACTCTAAGCTTTAAAGCTACAGTTCCTTTCTTTACTAAGGAGTAAGTGTATCCATATAGTCATGAAGGGCTTCACATGTATTCTCCAGAGCTTCTTCTTTTTCCCAGGTAGTGTCATGAGTGGGGTAACCTTTCTACTTGATGAGGAAAAACTGCTTGACCATTTTGCAAGTACTTTCTCAATTTTGAATTCCTCATGATCATTAATTCTAATTAGGGGTAGTGGTGGAACTGTATACTTAGGAAAAGGGTTTTCATAGTAGTCTACTAGCTGGCTGATATGGAAGACTAGGTGTATTCAAATATTGTAGAGAAGTTATAACTTATAGTTGACTTTGTTGACTTTTTTCACAATCTTATATAGTCTAATACTTCAAGCATAAAGTTTCTTAGCTAGTTACTATACTAGAGTATCTGGGTGAAGATAGTCTATTCTAAGCATAACTATGTCACCAATATTATAAGAGAATTCCCTTCACTTCAAGTTCACATACTTGGTCTGGTAGTCCTGTACCTCTATGAGAGCATCTTTTGCCATCTGGGTGAGATCAGAAATGGTCTCAGCCAGATCTTGGACTACTGGGACTACTGATTTCACAGTAGTGCTCAGGGTCCTTGAGTGTTGGCCATGGTTCAAGAAGAATGGGGTCTTCTTTGTAGAGGTTTACTGGCTATTGTTGTAGGCAAACTTAGCATGGGCTAGATACTTGTCCCAATTATTCTGCTTATAACAGTAGAAGATACTGAGTATTTGCTTGAGAGTTCTATCAGTTCACTCAGTTTGACCATCAGTCTGGGGGTGGTAGGCAGTAGAGAACTTCAGTTTGGTACTGTGGAGAGAGAAGAATGCCTTCCAGAAGTTGCTTGTAAACTTTGCATCCCAGTCAGACCCAATGGTGCTAGGTATGTCATATAATCTAAATACTTAATTGAGAAAAATCTCAGCAATCTCAGGTACTGTTGCAGTGGTCTTGGTGGGTATAAAATGGACTTGTTTGCTAAGATGATCTACAAATACTACAATGGTATCTCATCCTGCTTTGGTCTTAGAGAGCTGGATAATAAAGTCTATTACAATCTAATCCTAGTTATGACTCAGGATAGGTAGAGGTTGCAGGAGTCCTACTGGTAGCTTGTTACTACTTTTGAACCTTTGGTATATCTTGTATGATGCTATAAAGTTTTTGACATCCTTGATCATCTTTGCCAGTAGAACTCTCTTGAGAGGAGATTGTAGGTCTTTTCAAAACCAAAATGTCCTGCTGCAGGAGTGTCATGAAGTTCCTGTATGATCTTGAGTCATAGAGTATCATTATTGGGTACAACTACTCTATTATAGTCTCTATAGATAAATCTATCATGGTAAGTAAATCTCTTAGATATTTGCCTCATGGGTTCTGAGACTTCAGCCTCTGGATTTTAGCAGAATTGAAGAAAATTTACTAGAGGGCTGTCTTGTTATAGCTATCCTTAATTATCTGAGTAAGGTCTCCAATTATCTCAACCATAAAGACAAGTTCATCTTCCATATATCTAGAGAAATCATCAGTCACACAGTTGGTTTTGCCTGGAATATACTTGATTTTTTTTTTTTTTTTTTTTTTTTTATAGTCACTTGAACTCTGCTATTTATTACCAATCTATTAAAAAGTTTACAGTATTTCCTCCCACTACCTGATCCCCATAGAGGAGCTGCTCCCCACTCTCTCCTGAACAAAGACCACCTTCTCACCCACTACTCCAACCCTTCCCCCACTCTGCCCACAGATTTTCTTCACCAATCGATACCTCTGACCACTATGCAACTCCCAACCAATCCACCAGCCTGTCTAGGTGTCTTCCATAAGACTATGCAACTGCAGCAGCTGGACCCCCAAGCCTAGTCTCCTCCTATTCTCAAAAACAAATAGCCAGTAGCTGGCCAACCCCACCCAAATGGCCAGAGCCTAGTCTAATGTAAGTCATTCCTTTCCCACCCCCCCCACCAGTCTATCTCTCAAATCCTCCCACCACCCCTGCATGCTAACTCCCCTGCACCCTACCCCCAAATGTTCCCCAACAGTCTACCAAAAGTCACTAAGTACCTTGTACTCTCCTAGCCAATGTTCAGGCATCTGCACATATCCCCCTTTCTGCCTTACATTATGGCACTCCTCCCAGTCAAAGCAACCCCCTTCAATAAGGTGACCTGAGTAGTAGTTGAGCATTACATTCCTCCTCAGCATGTGCCACCAAGTCACCCAGTACTTTGGCGGCATCCATCTTCTCACCTCAGCACTCCAGGCCCAAATGCTACACCAGTTCTACTCTTTGCCAATTCCTACTCTCTACCAACCACTGGGCCACAGATTCTGGCCTGGTCCCCTTTGGCATTTGACCCCATCACTAATGTCAAACTCTAGTAAGAGAATGCTGCCTAGCAATACCCAGTCCCATCTCCATATTGTCAGGTCCCAAACCACCTTTCCTTTATTTCCCTACCAATGAATTCCAATGTGGTGTGCCCTCTCTGCAACCTTCCATCAGAAGTCTTTGTATCATATTTGTTCAGTGTTCTGAAGGCCAACCAAAGATAGAAGATCTCCAGTTGAGCCCCTTGATAAGGACCTCATCTTCCAGACCTTCTGCAATAGGAGAACTCAATCTTCCCCTCTCAACTCCATGGCTCTCTTTAGCCACCATACTCTCAAGCAATGTAGCTGCTTTGGAAAGTCAACCAGCCCAAGTCCACCACTTACCACTGGTAGGGACAAGACCTCCCAGCTGATCTGACTCCTTCTTTCAGCCCAGATCCACCCCTTGGCCAGCTTCACCAATCTCTTCACCACCCAGGCCAGGAAGTCCAGGTGATAAGCCAGATACCACAGCTTTAGCAGCCAATAGATGTTCAAAATTGAGACATGCTCTGTCAGAGACAATTGGCAACCCCCCCAACTCCACAGGTCCTCCCCCCAGATTCCAACCTGCTGCTTCCACCAGAGCCTGAATAGAACTGACCCATATACCAACAGATAAATATCCAAGTACCACACTACCTCACCAGCAGGGATGATTGTTCCAATAACCTCCTCTCCCACCAGACTATTGCCTAGCACCATTGTTTCACACTTATGTCAATTAAGTTTAGCTCCAGAGTTCTCCTCATACCACTCCACTGTCTCCTTAAGCTCCTCCACATCAGCAATGGATTCCAGTCTGACAACCATATCATCGGCAAAGGCCCCTACTTTTCACCCAATGCCAAAGATGGAGAGCCCCAGTATTTTCCACCTGATTCTATCCATTAAGAGTTCCAGTGATAGGGTGTACAGAATGGGAGACAGTGGGTCCTCCTGGAGCACCCCCCTACCTAGGGGAAATACTACCCCTCTATTTCCATTATACATGAGTACAGCCCTACTCTCTTCCAGTAGGCTGACCATTGCTGACCTGAACTGGCATAGAACCCCAGTCCTATCCAATACCTTTGCTAGCCAGCCTTGCCTCACCTAGTCATAAGCCTTCTTCTGGTCCAAAAAGACCAGATGTCCATCCAATCTACTAGCTTGTGCCCCTTCAATAACTCCATGTACCCAGGCTGTATCATCCCTAATGAGCCAGCCTCCTACAAAGTCTCTCTGCTCAACACCCAAGACTTGCTGGACCACCTTCTGTAGCCTCATGAACACTATCTTAGTAACCAACTTTCTATCTATATCCAGCAGCATAATTGGTCTCCAGTTCTTCCAGTCCTCTCACCTTTCTTTATTCTTGTAAAGTAATGTCACTAATCCCAGATCCTGTTCCCCCACCCATCTCTCCATCTATAGAATCAAATTACACAATGCCATCATCTCACTCAGAACTACTGGGATTCCAACCATCTTCTTCCAGAAGTCCCAGAGCAAACCATCCTCCCCAGGTGCCATATCTGGTATTGTTATGGCAAGAATCTGGTGGATCTCCTCTTCCTGTACTGGCAACACCAAGTCTCCCAACCCATCTACTCATGGGGGGTGTCAATCCTCTAATGCTTGATCAATAGCATCAGCATCCACCCCACCCTCCTTCTCACTCTACAATCCACTCCAACACTCCTTTAAAGATCCAAGAATGTCTTATATACCATGTACCAGTATACCATCAGAGTCAAGCACCCCCTCCCATCTTTGCTGCACCCTTCTTGCCTGAAGGGCTCTCATGAGATATTTTGAGGGTCTCTCCCCTTCTTCTAAACTCTGTCAATGGAGCCATGCTGCCAAGCTCTGCACCTTTGTCTCTTCCTCCTCCCACAATACTTGTTATAGTTCACCAACCTCTCTTTTTGCCCTCATTGATCACCAATTCTCCTCTCCCTCCAATATTGCCAGTCTTGTCCAATCCTCCAAGAGTCTAGACAGTCTACTAGAAGCCCATCTCACCCATCACCTCCTCTGTTTCCCAGCCTCCTTGCCAGCCTCACTCCAGTAGGTCCTGGCTATCTCTTTCATCCACATCCACTGAACACCAGCTGGGGCACCTTCTTGTCTCCAACACTCTACCCTTAGTTGAATGTCTGCAGCCCACTCATCCCACCAGATCTTATCATCTCATAAGGAGGAATTGAGATGCCAATGTCCAGGCCCATCCCCACTCCCACCAAAATGCCCCTATCCTAAAAGCCTCCAATGATCTGACCAAGAACACCATTCTACCTCCAGTGACTTCCAAACATCCAAGCCCCAGCAGCAGGCCATCAGAATCCAATCAATTCTTATCTCTAAGCCCTCTGCCCAATGTATGTATACTCTTCTATCCCCCTAGCACTCCCTATCTGCATCCACTAGAATACTCAGCCTTTCTACTTCCTCCCATGCTGCCAGTCCTCCACTCTGACTCTCAGCTCCCCATTCTCTATCTGTTCTATTCAACAGTATATCTTGGACCATATTATAGTCTCTACCAAGTATATCCACTCCAGTCTCTGCAAGGATCCTACTCTCCTGAAGGCTCTTCACCCAATCCACATGCTCACCCCATACAGCAGGGCAGAAATAGGAGCCCACTGTGACTGACTCCCATCCTGTATATATCCACTCACCCCAGACCAATCTGTCCCCCCAGCTCTGCATATCTCTTATCTCCCCTCTGCCTTTCCATACCAGAATCCCAACCTTTCCCTTCCAAACTGCCTCACCTCCCATTCTTTTGTCTATTCCAGTCTATCTAAATCATCTTCACACCTGACATCCTGCAAGAGGAAGAGATTGGCCTCCAATCCCTTCAGCTAAGTAAAAATGTTCCTTTGTTTTTTTTTTTTTTTTTTTTTTTTTTTTTTTTTTATAGTCACTTGAACTCCCTTTATTACCCATATCTATAATAATATTAATACAGCCTAAGCCTCACCCTATCCCACAAGGCCCCCCCCCTTCTGTAGGACCTACAAATGACACCCCATCCACCTTCACCGCCACTCTACCACCACTCTTTGCTACAATCCTCCTTACTAATCCCTTATGCTTCCCCCCCTTGGGGCCCCACCCAATCCACCACGCCTTAAAGAGCTCTAACAACAGCTCCTCCCACCTCACTATCCACAGGCTCACCGGCTTCCGGGGGCCCTCCTCAAATACGCACCGCCAGTGCTCTGCGAGCCCTACCCAAAAAGCGACGGCCCAGCCAACTGTCAGCCACTCATTACCCACCCCCCCCACCAGTCTTGACTGCAGTGCTGCCCACCGCCCTCCCACCTCAGGGTTCGGCGCCGATACCCCCAGCCTCACCCCAACAACCTTCCAAAAATTCTCCAAACTCTCGCACTCCCCCAGCCAATGTTCAGGCGTCTGTACCACCCCTCCCTCCTGCCCTACATTATAGCACTCCTCACAGTCAAAGACCCCGCCATCCATCAGTAAATCAAATCCCATAACTCATTCACATTGAGAGAAAAAATATTGATTATACTATTTATAAGGAATATTGGGAAATTGAAAGTGCCTCCTCTACTGCTTCATGGTCATCTCCTCCTGTGCCAAGTCCAGGTTGTGTTCCTTGGACATCTTCTCCTCATTAGCCCTCTTAGCCTCCAATCTCTCCAGTAGCTCAGCCATTTCCCCATCCTCCTTTTCCTCAAAATCCTCATGATACTTCAGGCAGGCCTCCTGCCAGAGCTGCAAACCATGACACTTTTCCCAGCAGTAGGTGGCCTGCTTACCAGTAATGACCACCAGCTCAGCCTCCCTCTCCTTGTCTACCTCATCCCTTTCTCCTCCAGGAAGACTGCCAGTAGCTCTGTCCTTAATGCCTCCACCACTCTATTGTCATGCAAGATCCTTGCCCAATGCTCATCACTTATCACTCTCAGGTCTACTTCTCCCAGTTCCTCAACTATAAGGTTATTTATCATCCAGCACATCCACAGTAGATTCCCCACTTTCTTCTCCCCAGGGGTTGTAGGCCATCCTATACTCAGTATCAAGATATCCTCCCCCACACTTGCAGCCTCATTCCACCCCTCCTCCAGGACATCCACCAGTTCCTCCTCACCAACTGCCACTACTTGTCCTCCTTTTACCACCTCAGGAACCCCAAAGTGCACCCACTGGACACTACACATGGGCACATTCTCTGCTGCTCAGCCCCTCACAGCTGGTCCCTATCTGATAAGAGGGGTAGGTATAGGAGACTACTTCCAGACTTTGAACATATCATTCTCATATACTCAGTGTATTCCTGGCCTCCTCCAGACCAACCTGACCAACCTCCACATTCTCCCCTTGCCCACCAGCCCAGACACTCACCATAGCTCCCCTAGTATTCTTACTGCCATCAGCAGCTCTCATCTTCTTTGCCTCCAGACTTGCCAGCAACTCCCTCTGCATTCTGCGACCTTGGGACCTCTCCCACAGCCCCTTGTCAATATTGACTCACCTTCCATCAATAATCTCCAAGTGTGTCAACTCCACATATACCTTCCAAGCCTTTGCCCTCCACTCCACCATACCACTCAGCTCCTCCAGCACCTCCAACAGGCTCTCTTCCTCCTCCTCACTCCCCTTTACCCTTATCACCTTACACACAAAGGCTCCTCACATCATCACTGAAGGCTAATCATGTGTCTTGCCAGTGGTCTCTCTCTCTGCCAGTTGAAACTGGACATTGACATTTCTCATCCAGAAGGTGGTCCCTTCTCAGACCCTAAACCCTATATCAACTACCTCCCCATACTCAGCCATGACCTCCTCAACTCTCCTCCTCATCTCCACAGCAGTCACCATAGGCACTCCCTTCACCAGGAGTTAAACCAATCTGGGATTCCATCTCAAGCACCATGTCATTAGGACACACACCTCCCCAACTATCAACCCAGTCCTCAGTGCCTCCTATAGCAGCCCTGCCTCCTCAAAGCCCCCCTCTACCCCTTCCAGGCCCTTCAGGAACTTAACAGATACCACACCTTCCACCTGCTTCACAATCAACCCCAGGACCATTTTTGTCAATACTGCCAAGCCCCTGAAGCACAGAGTGACTGCAAATTCTGTGATTGACTTCTTGAGTAATGATGCCACTGCCAGTTCTGTTACACCATCAGCCAGGTCACTAGGCCTTGTGCCTTTCCCACTGCTTGGTCCACCATCAGCAGTCCCAACTAGATTTTTTTCCGGATTACCTATCATGCTTCCATTAGCAGTTACCTCCTCAGCCACTACACCATCAGCCCCACTACTCTGGCCCCCCAGAAGGACACCTCCTTGAGGCTGTTGCCCCATAGTCTTTGGCATCTCCTTGTTCCTTTTCAGCCAACTCTCCAGCCCAGCTCCTTGCTAACCTCCCTTCACCTTGTCTGCAAAGCTTACCCTTCCAGGCCCCTGTCTGCCAGCACTGCTCCCTCCCCTGCCATGTCCACCTGCCAGCAGGCCCCTCATGCTTCCCCCCAAGCCAGGGCTCCTCCCCACATACTGCCAGTTGAATGTACCAGAGCCACCCTGCCCAGTACACACCTTAGAATACTCATTGGTCACTATAATACTAGTAGTTTTTCTTCAAGAACTATATTGTAAGTGTTGCCAAAAGATTGTATAACCTGAATGTTACCAGAGAAAGCCCAGCCTGCAACATCCAAATTCCTTTTTGCCTTAAGCTCATCTGTCTCTCCCTACTGAGCATCTAGTGCTTCCAAAAACTTTCAAATAGTTCTCACCATCCACTGCTTCCATATTAGACTAGTACTCCTTACACACTACCTACCACTTTGCCAACCCCTTCCTAGAACCCCACAGATAGGCTGTATGGTCATTTGCAATTACCAGAAGCACTACCTACCTATTGTCATCTACCTTGTACTCCTCTGCCTCCAATAGTACTTCTAAATGAATCAAATTAATTTAAATTAAATCAAATTAAGGGTAATTTAAATCAAATTGAATTGGGGATTTTGCAATCTGAATAAAATTGGAATCTAATTTGAATTGTTCAAATCAAATTGAGGTCTGATTTAATTCAAAATTGAAAGTCAAACTTTGAAATGCAATAACTTGATGAAAACATATCCAAATTTAAAAGATCTTAGCTTGTTGGTTTTGCCTTAATAAGGCAAATCTAGTACTATAAATATCATTAAATTTGGACCTTGATTCAATTCAAATCAAATCGAATTGGGCCTCAATTAGATTCAAAGTTTTCAAAAGAATTGAATTTGGATCCAATTTGATTTGATTTGATTTATTTAGAGCACTAGCCTCCAATATGCCTGCCATCAGCTCATTCCAAAGCTTCTGCACTATCTCTTCTTCTTAGACATCACCTCAGTGCCTCTCACTTATTATACAAAAATCCACCTCTTCTAGCTTATCTGCTACAACATTCATCAGTATCTTCCACAACTATCTCTTCTCTCCTATAGTATTATTAATACCTAGCACCTCCAACCCCCTGACATCTCTCAGCATTCATCCTCACTGACTCATCTCAGTCCTCCTCCACTATATTCTGCAGCTTATCAGTATTTCTCCCTTCTGTGGATACACTATACTGTACTTGAGCCTCCTCTACCATCACCTTATTCTCAGCCATTATGCTCTACCTGGATCCTCCCCTCTCCCCCAAGATCACTATAGGAGCTACTCTCTTCTCCCCTGCCCAAGCACTATCCCTTGACTCAACTCTGTCAGCAGTATCCCCCCCCTCTGCCCTCTCTTCCAATTTTTCCAACAAATCCTTCTGATACTACCTCTCTTGTCCTCTCTCAGATGATTTGATCCAGTTACACTCTCTTGCCATTTATCATCTCTATCACTATCTTAGTATCAAACTTCTTCCAAGCTAACCTTCTCTTCTCTACTATACTAGCCAGGTCTTCCAATACCTCCAGTAAGTCCTCCTTCTCCTCTGACATCTTTTTCACCCTTGGGACCTTATACTCCACTGGTCCTCACTTAAGTGCCACCAGCCATCCCTTCTTTTTCCAGTATTCTCCTTGCCTGCTAGTCTTACCCTGATATCCACATCTCCAGTCCTTAACTCTGTACCTTCTGAGACCTGGAATCCAACATCTACCACATCTTTATACTCCTGGATGATATCAACAATCAGCCCTCTAACCATCTTCTTCTTCTCTATGAGAATATTAACCACTACCAGCTATACCACCTGAGGGTCTCAGCATAAACACTAAGCCATAGTAATCACTATCTCTCCAACTATCACTCTTTTCTCCAATACTCTCAACATCAAATCCTCTTCCTCAAAGCCTACTTCTACTCCTTTCAGACTCTTCAATAATATCACTGAAGCTGCTCCTTTCACCTTCTGGATCAGAAGTCTCAGAACTATTTTTGCTGTGACTACTAAGCCTCTGAAGTATAATATATTAATGAACTCAGATTCTGATTTCTTAGTTAACAGTGCCACTATCAGATCTATTATACCATTAGCTAGATCTTCAGATCTCATACCCCCCCCCTGCCTAGCTCTACCTTCAGCCATCACATTTGGATTTTTTTCCAGATTAGCAGTCTCCCCACCATCAGCAGTCTTATCTCTCTAGCTGCTACTCTCCTAGCCCCACTACTACCACTACCTGGGGCCACTCCCTTAGGTCCAGCTGCTCTCTTCTTCTTCTTATCTCTCTGCAGCCAACTCTCTAGGCTTATTGATAGATGCCCAGCCTTGACCTTGTCAGTAAAGCTTATCTTCTCCATCTCTCACCCCCCAGCACTGCTATTTCCCCCTTAATGTCTACCTGAAAGCAAGCCCAACAGACTATATCCCCAAGTCATAACTCTGCCCAACATATAGTCAGTTGAAAGCACTAGGGCTCCCCAGCTCAGTACATACCTCAGAGTTATCATTGGGTTCTATGATTCTATTGCCTTTCTTCAAAAATTGTACCAAAAGTATTATCTGAAGTTTGTATAATCTGAGTAGTACTTGAAAGAGGTCAATGTAACTAAGAGAATATCAGGAAACTTTGGAATAAAGTAGAAAAATTATAGAATCAGATATAAGACTAATAATCAAGACTTAAGAGAGATAAAAGAGATACTATAACTAAAGATAAAAGAATCAAAAGATCAAAATTAGAGATCAAGTTTTGTTTGGAAAAATATAATTAAAATCAACTTTACTAACAAATTAGAACTTTAATGGAAAGGATCTTATCTTATACACAATATCATTGGAATAAGTATCTATATAAAAAATATAGATAGTGTAACGAACCAGGATATACTACCCAAATTATACCTTAGCCAGATGATGCAAACAATTAGCCAGATGACATGAATACCCAGCCTAGTAACTTGCAACCATTGCTGTGGTAACTGTATAAATAGCCAGACTACCAGATAAGGTATATCTGTGCAGGACCTGCACACCTGTGCCGGACCTGCACACTTGTGCTGGACCTGCACACTTGTGCTAGACCTGCACAACTTGCCATAGATAGCAAATCTATAGTTAGCCACATAGTAACCGGATAGCAACCAACTTGTATAAAAATACCCCAGAGAATGGAGTGAATAAACCTCAGTTCCGAAACACAAACCAAAGAAGCCTCTAAAGATTGAGCATTGGTCCCCTTTCCACTCCGGTCCACTTCCCGATACGAAGAACGAGTTCCGAAATACAAAGCAAAAGACAAGTCTGCCTACTACACTTCGAGAGATACGCCTGCCAAAAGCCACTTGATCCTAAAGGAATTGGATTGCAACACTTAGGAGAAACGCCTGCTCTACAGCCACTACTAGGAGATTGTGAGCTTTGCCCCTTTCCCACTCCGGTCCACTTTCCGATACAAAGAACGAGTCCGTTTTCAAGAGAAGTCCGCTAC
>RBNI01004444.1:0-14049 GCA_003990745.1 Jimgerdemannia flammicorona | reverse complement strand
ACTTTACCATTTATTATCAGTCTATTAAATATAAATACAGTACCCCAGCCCACCACTCTGCCCCCTACCAAATCCCCTTAAGAAGGTCCTCCCACCACTCCCTCATGCTTGAAGACTATCTTACCATCTACTACTACAACTCTCCCCCCACTCTGCCTATAGATCTTCTCCACTAAATAATGCTGATGACTCCCCTGCAGACCCCAATCCAGCTACCAACCCATCAAGATATCAACCATCAATCCTTCCCATCTTACCAGTCACTTCTTCAAACTCAATCACCTCTCTTTCTCAAAAACAAATAGCCAGTATCTAGCCAGCCCCACCTATACAGCCAGAGTCTACCCAACTATGAGCCACTCATTATCAATTCTTCTCACCAATCTATCTTTTAAGTCTCCCCATCTACCTCTCATCAACCCCCCTCCTCACCACTCCCAGTTAAGTTCTGACTGCCAACCAAAAGGCTTCAAGTATCTCATACTCCCTAAGCCAATGTTTGGGCATCTTTATAAATCCCTCTTTCTGTTCTACATTATAGTACTCCTCACACTCAAATTGGCTCTCTTCTATAAGATGGCTAGAGTGAAAGTTGAGCATGATATTTCTCCTCAGCAAGTACCATCATACCACCTAGAACTTAGGTGATATCCAATACTACACCTCTGTACTCTAAGTCCAGATTTCATTCTAGTTCTACTCCTCTCCAATACCTATTATCTGCTAGCCACTAGGTCATGTATTCTATCTTAACTCTCTCTAGCACTCTACTCTATCACTAATGTTGAAGTCAATCAGTGAAGTATTCCCCAACAACATACAGTTCCATCTCCACATTGCTGGACCCCATGGTATTTCTCTCTCAGCTCCCTGCCAGTGAAGACTGATATGGTGTACCCTATTAACTACCCTCTACCAGAAGCCCTTATACCACATGTATCTACTACTCCTAAGCCCAACCAAGGACAATAGATCCCCAGACAAACCCTATGGTAAAAATCTCATCTCTGAGACCTTTTGTATCAGAGGTACCCAGCCCTCCCCCCCTCAGTTCTATAGCCCTCTTCAGCTACCATGCTTGCAGACAATAAAGCCTCTTCAGGAAGTCAACTAGCCTAAGACCTCCTCTCTTCACTAGTAATGACAGAATCTTCCAGCTAATCTGACTCCTTCTCCTAGCCCAGATCCAGTCTTTGGCTAGCTTCAAAAGCCTCTTTACCACCAAGGCTGAAAAGTCCAAGTGATATGCCAAATATCACAGCTTTGGTAGCCAGTAAACATTCAGGATTGAAATACAGTCTACCAAAGAGATGTGGCAGCCACTCTAGCTCTACAGGGCCTCCCCCCAAATAGTAACCCTCTGCTTCTACCAAGTTCTAGACAGAACAGATTCATAGATAAAGAGAAAAATACCAAAGTACTGTACAGCATCTCCAGTAGAGACAATTGTTCCAATGACATCTCCTCCCACCAGACCATTGTTTAATACCATCATCTCACACTTGTATCAGTTGAGTTTCACCCCAGAGTGCACCTCATACTACTCCACTGTTTTCTAAAGAGCTCCCATATCAGCAATTGACCCAAGGCCCACTACTATATTATCTGCAAAGGCCCCAATCTTCCAGACAATTCCAAACACAGATAGCTTACCACTTTGTACCAAATTCTATCCATCAATAGTTCCAAGGACAAAGTATATAAAATAGAAGACAGCAGGTCCCCCTGGGAAACACCTCTATCTAGAGAGAATGCCACCTCCTGATGACTATTATATATAAGTGCCACCCTACTCCCTTTCAGTTAGTGCTCCAAACGAGTCAATTCGAATCAAATTCGGATTCGATTCATCACATGATGGTTTGATCCAAATCTCAAATCCGAAGCCATCTGAATCAACTCAGATTAATCCGAATCACCCCATCCGAATCGCCCCATCCAAATCACCCATCCGAACCACTCCAATCCGAATCACTCAATCTGAATCACTCAATCCGAATCACTCAATCCAAATCACTCAATCCGAATCACTCAATCTGAATCCTCCAATTCGAATCCTCCAATTTGAATCCTCCAATTCGAATCCTCCAATCCGAATCTGAATTCGAATCCTTCAACCGAATCCTCCAATCCAAATCCTCCACATGACTCATATGCCGGACATGTCCACAACACAATACACACACAATATACACACATGCACACACAAACATGCAAACACACATGTCGACAGATCAGTCTTCAACAGTTCACAGTACCGATGATGCTTCAAGTCAAACATCCCTGATAGCTCCACACCTTCTATGCAATTCTCGCTCCGAAATCTGGCAACATTGTGCTAAGATAGGAGATGATGTTGTTTGTAATTATTGTAGGTAAAAAATTAAGATGCACCTATTGACTCGTTTGACACACATATGATATTGTTTCATCCACCTCCATAAACTGCACCAGCCAGAAGTTCAAAATGCTTAGTGGTATGACCTCGAACATGAATCGACACATAAAAGACAAGTACTCTGACAAAATCAAAAAGAACACGGAGACAAATAAAATCGACATCCAAGCTGTGGTGGGTATATTTATCTGATTGCCCAACCATTTCTGTACCAACAATGCCATTTAATCAAAAATATTTAGCCATACTCTTCAGCAGAATTTCGAAATCGGCTCATTCGCTGGATTGTATGCACAGACCAGCCATTCACAACCATCAAGAGTGATCAATTGCATAGCATCTTTGGCCTCCTCAAGCATAATTTATATTTGCCAAGTGCCGATACTATTCACAAAGATGTCCTGGAGGTCTATAGGAAGGAGCACGACAATCTCCGCCAGATACTTCAGGTAAAATAAAGGCAGCACCATGACCTTTGCAAGCTGAATTATATAAAAGAGCTCACCAAATTAACCTTACATTCAATAAGCAGAATTCGGTAGACAAAATTTCGTTTACGATCGACACATGGACATCCCCCAATGCAATTTCATTTCTGGGCATTACCAGTCATTAGATTGACCTCGATTGGCAGCTTAAATCTCTCACCCTTGACTTCGTCAAACTTGCTGGCCCTCATTCTGGAGACAACATCACAGATGCTTTTATTAGTTGTATCCAGAAGCTTGGGATCACAACCAAGGTAAAAAAAGGGGGGACTTGCCGTCAGATCAGCATTTTGAGGGAGGTCCTTAAACAAAACAGATTTTGTTGGTTATTTATTTTCACATAATTTGCCAACTGAATATTTCAAGTATAGATTTTGGCCATTACAATGGATAATGCCACAAACAACTCAACATTTTTCCAAGTTTTAGCAGCCAGCCTCAAACAGAAAAACATGGCCTTCGGTGCAGAAAGCTACTGTGTGCGATGCCAGGCCCATGTACTGAACCTTGCTGTTCAGGACTATCTTATGCATGTAGACAAAACATCTGAGAGAGGAGGGGCCCTGAGTATAATTTCCAAGCTACACAAACTGGTTGTGTCGGTCCGATTGTCCTCACAACGATGAGACAAATTCGCTGCGCAGTGTAGGGCAATCATTTTAGCCCTGAAAGAGCTTACATTGGACATCTGTATGCGTTGGAACTCAATATTTGCAATGATCCAGCATGTGCTGGAGTTTGCTGAAGTATGTATCCTTTTTTTCTTCGGTCAGCTGAAGCAACTGTTTCGGATAATGGAAGATTTATTTAAAGGAAAAAAAAAAAAAAAGCCAATAGATTCAACGATGGCTGCTGACAAGGAAATATGGGCCGAGGCTCTAGGTGAAAGTGAGTGGGATGTACTTAGGAATGTTGTCAGAGTTTTGAAAGTAAGTGGTGGTTACTCTGGCTCCACACTCGTTTTGTCTGCCTCTGCACAATGCAATACCTCACCACATATAACTGCCAGTGTTTTGATGATTGTACGAAGGATATAGTCAAACAAATGACCCCGACAATAAGCTCTGCGATACCAGTATACAACCTTCTGATTGACTGGCTAGAGGACAAGCTCGAGGACAGGCTGGAGGGTTGTGGTGATTTGCAGTTAAGCCCGGATCAGAGAGACGCCATGGAGGTTGCTCTAAGCAAGCTCAGAAAGTACTACTCCCAAACAGATACCGCTATATACTCAATCAGTACAGGTATGTCGATGTCGGCGTGTAGCCATTGCCCCTTCCAAAACAGAGGAAACCCCGCAAAAACTCACTCTCCTTTTCTTCGAACAGTGCTGGACCCATGCTTAAAGCTACAATACTATAAAGATCAGGGCTGGGAGCAGCACTTCATTGAGAGAACCAAACAGACCATAATCGAAGTGTACCGGAAAAACTATGCACCACCGCAAGGTTCTGGCCGAAGTCCGGACGAATATGCTGAGAGATCCCTCCTATCCCACATTTACTTTAGTAGAAAGAGGAAGAGGGAGCTGTTAGTGGAAGAGCTGCCATCAGTGGAAGAGCTGTCATCAATAGATGAACTTACCATTTACCTCGCCAGTGACCGCATGGTCCTGCTGGAGGGTGCAGAAGTACTCAACTAGTAGAAGGTGGGTTGTCAGGTGGGCATTGTCAGACAGGCATTGGGCCAATTTAACCCACCAATCTAACCACTGCTCTACCCACCGGAGCGTGCAGCTGCATCAAACGGACTTCTCCAGCCTGTGTAGTATGGCTTGGGACTATCTGGTGATTCCTGCCTCCAGTGCTCCCGTCGAGCGGGTATTCTCAGGTGGGATGGACCTCGTTGCCCCAAAGAGGTGTGCACTGAATGCTGAGACAATCTGGGCATGTATGTGTCTGAAGTCTTGGTGGGGCTCGGGCTGCTAAAATTCAGTGGGTCTGTGGACAAGTTGGTTGGTCTTGTGGAATATTTAATACCTTTCAAATTAATACCTTTCAAATTAATAAAAAAAAAAAAAGGAAAAAAAAACCTGAGGACTCGGCCCAGAGTTTGTGGCCCAAGTGGGCAGGGTTGGCGGCAGCGGCGGAGGGAGCATGCAATATTTGCAGTCCTCAGCCAGCAGCAAGGGGCAGCTCCAAGCTGCCAGTGCCCAGGTCAGTGGGCAGGTCAGCAGGTCGGTGGGTCAGCGGAGGGAGCATGCAAAATTTGCGGCCCTCTGCCGGCAGCAAGGGGCAGCCCCAAGCTGCAAGTATCCAGGTCAGGGGGGTAGGCAGGGGGAGCGCGCAAAATTTGCGGCCCTCCGCCAGTAGCGAGGGGCAGCCCCAAGCTGTCAGCGCCCAGGTCAGTGGGCGGGGTCAGTTGGCGGATTGGCAGGCATGGGATCGGTGGAGGGAGCATGCAAAATTTGCAGCCCTCTGCCGGCAGCAAGGGGCAGCCCCAAGCCACAAGTATCCGGGACATGTGGGGCAGGCGAAGGGAGCGCGCAAAATTTGCGGCCCTCTGCCAGTAGCATGGGGCAGCCTCAAGCCGCCAAGGAGTCTGGGGCGGAGGGTGCTTCTGGCAGTCAGAGGGTGGTCGGAGGGCATTTCCGGCAGTCAAAGTCACCGGTTCAGGTCCCACGGGCACCCCGGCCCTGTACTGCAGCACCACACCAGCAGTGCTACAGAGCAGGGCCGAGGGACCAGTAGAGCCCTGCATAACGGCTAAGCTAGTGCTACATAAGAGGCGTCTGGCCCAACTCCCCCACATAAGACTGCCCAACCCGTGCAAAATGGCTGCCTAACCCTCACAAAAGATTGCTTGACCCTTGCGAAAGATTGCCTAACCCTTACAAAAACTGCTCTACCCGCTGGTCCCAGGCCTTGATGAGCCTATCATCCATTGTGAGTGCAATGACTGTTGTGTCCGAGCTCTCCTCGAAGGCGACGGTGCCGTGGTGGTCGTGTGGTTAGAATAGGACAGCCATGTTGGCTGCAAACAGGACCCCGAAACCATAGGTGAGATTGTACCAGACTCCACCACTGTCCTCCCAGGTTGGGCCCTTCCTTTCTGGGACATAAAACATTACCGGGGTGATATTGTTGTCTGTGTGTGTGGGCAGAGAAAGATTGCGCCTGACGTATCCTGATGTGACGCGAGCGTATGGTTGGGTGAACCCTTGGCCTAGGACCTCATACTGCCAGACTGTGCTGGTGAATGCTTGCCCTTGGTCCAGCCCCAGGAGCCCTGACTTGGAAATCTGCCAAAACGGATGGCAACCAGTCAGTTCTTTTTGCATGCGGGGGGGCAGAAACCCCCTGGGCTGCAGCACCCCGAAAAAGCAGAGCTCCTCACCTCATAAGGCACACTAAATTGCACCAAGAATGTATGTACAGCCGCATCGAGATTACCACCAAGCTGGTCTGCCGTATGCTCTACCAATCTGCTCAAAGAACTCCAGATCATAGCTGCCATTGCCGCACAGGCCGTGTCATGCTCGCATGCAGTTTGCTCTTCGATAGCACTTCTAAAGTTCCAGTAGGGGTACAGAATCTTGTGCATCCCTAGAATTGTATCAAAAAAGAGTATGTCGGCAAAGAGTGTGATTTATCTGGGGAGGGGTTAAAAAAAAAAAGGGAGATGAGTGTGGGGGATTTCGGAACTCCGGAACCCACCCTTCGCCAGTGTTGCAGTATACCTAATTCTCATCCAAACCCCCCCTCCTTGCTTTTTTCGCCCCCTCTTTCCTGCCACCCAGTATTTGATGCAATCCTTGCAAATCTCGTTGATGTGGTGGTGAAGCTCGTCACCATAGAGGTTCCTTACCACCATTGCAACCACCTCTCCATGTTCGTTAATAAAGATATGGTTCTCTTCATCATTGGTTACTCCTGCTGGCCAATGGACCCCTTGGTCAAGTACAATTGGCTCTGATTCGAATATAGACCCCCAAGTCTTGATGACAATGCTGGTACTGCTCATGCTGAACATCTTGCCCTCGAATTTCTCTATTTGATCAGATGCCAGACGTGGTTGAACTTGAGTAACTTTGAACTCTCCTTTCCAATAGAACTGAGCCCTGATCTGAGAGACCGAGATAAGTATGCAGACAGGTTGTATGCCGGCGGGTTGCGTGCGGGCGGGTTACATGCGGATGGGTTGCATGTGGGCGGGTTGTGTGTGGGCGGGTTGTGTGCAGGCGGGTTGCATGCGGGTGTGGGTGTTTTTTTAGGGGGAGACCACGTAAAAATGAAATTAAATAAAACATGGAGATGGGTATTTCAGAAAAAGAGCATGAGTGAGTGAGTGAGTGAGTGAGTGAGCTGCATGCCGACGAGTTGTATGCCGATGAGTTGCATGCCAATGAGTTGCACGAGTTGCACAAGATTACTCACGAAGGCTTGCTTCTGTTCCTTTTGAGACCTCTGCCACACGATGCATTGACTCAACAGCTCAGCCACCAAAGGCATGCCCTGCAACGTCCACCAGCCTTTCTTCATCTTGACCAGATGTTGCGAATAAAGTCGGCAGATCTCGCCATAGAGCTGTGGACCCTAAGAAAAGCATGAGGTGAATTGGGTCATGCTGGGGAAGTTTAAATAAACACAAGTAAACAAGTGGTGGCCGAGTGAGCAACCTACATCTACTATCGGCTGCTCCAAAAAGGCTGCCGCATACATAGCTGTGAGGTCTGTGAATTCCAAGGTCCGAAGGGCCGCCGTGAGTTATTGCCAGAATTCTCCCTCATCCCCGCCATCGCCATTGCCATCGCCATCGCCACCACCACTGCTGTCACCCCTTTGGCTCTCGATGAGCAGCTTGTGTGCTGTCCATATGAGAAAGAATCTAACATTGTCAGCAGAGAGTGCATTTCCACCTCGAATACTCCCTCTTTTGGCAATCATTGCAGGGTGAAAAATGAGTAGACTGGACTAACATACGAATTAAGGGCTGCTGTTTTGTTTGCTCATGATGTAGTAGGAAAGAACAAAGAAAAAGAACAAAGAAAAAGAACAAAGAAAAGAACAAAAGAAGAGAGGGAGCAAAAGGAAAGGGTGATGTCACCAAAGTGTGGCAGGAAAAAAAAAAACAAGAGCGAAATGAACAAAAGAAAGGGTGATGACACCAAAGATTTCAATCCAGATGGATCAATCCGGATGGATCAATCCAGATGGACCAATCCAGATGGACCAATCCAGATCAATCCGGATGGATCAATCTGGTTAGATTAATCCGAATCAGATCACGAGACCAATTTGAGTTGATTTGAATCCATCACATGACGAATCTGAATTGAATCTCATCTGGATCAACTCCATCTGTTCAGAGCACTACTTTCAGTAGACTGATCATTAACTCTCAAAATAGCTAGGAGATACTAATCCTATCTAGTACTCCTACTAACCAGACCCACTGGATGTGGTCATAGGCCTTCTTCTAATTCAGAAAGACCAATCTCCCATCTAGTCTGCAGGCTTGAGCTCTCTCAATAATGCTATGAACTCAAGCTGTACTATCTCTGATAAGCTGGCCTCTAACAAAGCCCCACTACTCCTCACTCAGAACTTGCTGAGCCACCTTCTGCAGCCTTGCCACAACTACCTTGGTGACTATCTTTCTGTTTATGTCCAGGAGGAATATGATTGGTTGCCAGTTCTTCCAATCCTCTCTCCTGCTCTTATCCTTATACAATAGTGCTACCAATCCCTGGTCCTGCTCTCCCACTCACTTCTCTGACTGTAATATCAAGTTGCAAAGTGCCATCATCTCTCCCAGCACCCCAGGGACTCTCACTATCTTCTTCCAGAAGTCCTAGAGCAGACCATCCTCATCCAGTATAGTGCTTAGTGAAGTTATAGCAAGAATCTGGAGGATCTCCTCCTTCTGATCTGATAATACCAAATTGTCTAGTCCATCCACTTGTGGTAGGTACCACTTCTTTAAAGTGTTTTTGATAGTAGCTGCATTGGCTCCACCCTCCTTCTTACTCTATAAACCACTTCATCTCTTTTTCAGTAAACTCAAAATGTTTTATAAGCTATATACCAATAGCCCATCAGAGCCCAGTATCCCCTCCCACCACTGCCTCACTTTTCTTGTCTGCAGGAGTTTTAAAAGATACTTAGAGGGCCTCTCCCCCTTCTCCAGTCCCTGCTAGCACAGCTATGCAGCCATTTCTCACACATGAGTCTCCTCCTCCTCCTTCAATACCTATTATAGCTCAGCAACCTTCAGTCTTACTCACAGCAGTCTTCAATCCTCAACCCCCTCCAAGGTCAAAAGATCCACCCACTTCTCCTGAAGCCAGACTAATCTAGCAGATGCCCAGGCCACCCTCCTCTGCTACTGTCTTCCAGCTACCTTACTGGCTTTACTCTAGTAAATCCTAGTGACCTCCTTCTTTAACCTCACTCACCAAATATCTACAAAGGTGCTTCCAAACCCAACTATCCACTTTCTGCCCAATGTTCTCAGCCCAAGTATCCCACAATCTCTTCTCAGCTAATAAGGAGGAATTGAGGCACTAATGTCCAGACTCATCCCCACTTTCTCCAAACTAACCATACTCTAACAATTCCCAGTAGTCTGACTACAGACACCACTCAACCTCCAGGAACTTCCAGATATCTAGGCCCCAATAGTCAGTGGTCAGCACTCAGTCTATCCTAGTTCCAAGACCACCCACCCAATAGGTATAGATCCTCCTATCTCCTCACATTACTTGACCAGCATCCACCAAGGATCCAAGATGCTTCACTTCCTTCCAACCTTCTAGGCCACCACTCCTGCCCCCAATATTTCTTTCTCTATTAGTTCTATCTACCTACATTGACTGCACCATATTGAAGTCTCTCTCCAGCATATCCAATCTAGTCTCTGCAAGTACTCTACTATCCAGAAGACCTACAATAAACTCCACATACTTGTTTCTAACAGCAGAGCAGTAACAATATTCAACCACCATTGGCTCTTACTCTGGCTGATGCCATTTCCCTCAAACCAGTTGATCCTCTCAATTCCTGCAGTCATATATTTTACTCCACCCTTTCCATACCAGTATCCTGACTTTGCTCATCTATACTGCTGCCTCTTCCCATTCTCTTATACTCCTATTGATCCAGATTCTTCTCACATTATATATTCTATAGAAGAAAAAGATCAGCTTCTAATCTCTTTAGCCAAGTAAAAATATTACATTATCTCTAAGCACCTCTCAAGTCATTCATGTTCAATGAAAATATATTAGTTATACTGTCCATAGAAATTAATGTTAAAATAGACATAGCCTCTTCATAACTTCATATTTCTCTCCTCTATAGCCAAGTCTAATCTATATTCTGCAGTAGTCTCCTTTCCCTCAACCAACTTAGCCTCTAGTCCAACTAGAAGTTTGTTCATTACCATATCATCCTTCAGCTCCATCTCCTCTTGGTACTCTATGCAAGCCTCCTGCCAGATCTCTAGCCCATGCCTCTGTTCCTACCAACAGACTGCCCTCTTTCTAGTAGTTACCACCATCTCAGCCTCCCTTGCCTCATCCACCTCATAGCCCTCCTCATTCAGAAAAACTGCCAATATTTCTATCACTAAGACCTCCACAACACCCTCCTCCTACAGCACTCTCTCTCAGTACTCCTTACTGATGACTCACAAATTCACATCTCCCAACTTCTCAGCCACTAAGTTGTTTATTACCCAGCATATCTACTACAAGTCTCTTATCTCTTTGCCCCTAGGAGTTGCCAGTCAGCCAGCCCCCAGTATTACCATATCTACCTCTGCACTTGCAGACTCATCCCACTCCTTCTCAGGAATATCTACCAGCTCATCCTCCTCAACCTCAACCACCTACCCTCCACTCACCATCTCAGATACTCCAAACCAAATATATTGAGTCCCTATCATCTCCATATCCTCCCCAGCCTTTGGCTGTGCAACTCCAGACCTCCTTCCCAAATTCTTACTCTCCTTTTATATCTCCAGCATGCCATCATCATAGAGAGCCTAGTTCCTTACCTCCTGGCTCTCATCTATAATTTTCATGCTCCTCTCTATCTCAACATCTGCCCAGATACTCTCCCACACACCCCCTATAGTACTCTCAGAGCTAGGTGCTACCTTCTCCTTCATCTTCTTCTTCAAGCTAGCCAGTAACTCCCTCTGCTACTTCTGCCCTGTACTCTCTCCCACTGCCCCTTATCCACCCTGATATACTTTTCATCTACTACTTCCAAGTAAGTTGAATCTACATATATCTGCCATATCTTGGCCTAGTGCTCTACTGCTCCACTGAGCTCCTCTAGCATCTTCACCAGATTCTCCTCCTCCTCCTCTATACTCTTTTTCACTCTTGTCACCTTATACATAAATGCCCCTCACATCAGCACTGAGGGCTAGTCTCTCAGCTTCTCTGTAGCCTCTCTTCTAGCCAACCTGAGCCTGACATCCACATCTTCTGTCCTGAATGAGGTCCCCTCCCAGATCTCGAGGCTAATATCAACTATCTCACCAAACTCTGCCATAATCTCCTCCACCCTCCTCCTCATCTTGACCATCATCACCATAAGTACTTCCTTTACTAGTAACTAAACCACTCTAGAGTCTCACCTCAAACAGCAGACCATTGGAACCACAATCTCTTCTATGGTCAACTCTGTCTTAATTACCTCCTCTAAGAGAGTAGCCTCCTCAAAGCCCACCTCCACCCCCTCAAGCCCCTTCAGAAACTTCACTGAGACTGCTCCAGCCATCTGCTTCAAGATCATCCTCAGGACCATTCTTGCTATTACTGCTAAGCCCCAGAAGCACAATATGACTACAAACTCTGAGATAGACTTCTTGAGTAATAGGGCCACTACTAGGCCTGTTACACTATCAGTCAGATCTTCTTGCCCCTGTCTGTCCTCCTGTATAGTACTATCATCAACCATCACATCTCTTTTTTTTTTCCTGATTCCCCATCACACTTCCCTCAGCAGAGAACCTCCAGCCCTCTCCAAGCTAGTCTTGCATTTTCTCTTAGCTCTGCCAGCTTGAGCACCTGCCAGCCATCTACTCTCCTTCACCTTATCAGTAAATCTTGGGGGCCCAGATCCTTCTCCATTTCCACTAGACCCTGGTCACCCTCTAGAGCTCTCTCTCCCTATCATTTCTCCAAATGAGCCCATCCCCAGGCCATAACCCCATCTCACATATTGTTAGCTAAATGCCTCAGGTCCACCTGATCCAGTATACTCATCAGAACTCTTACTTGATAATATATATTTTCCTAGTATCTTTTCTCTGAGTTGTGTTGAAAAGTATTGCCTGAAGTTTTGTATAATGCAAATTATATCAGAGAAAGATACACACAAATATCCCTTTATACACTACTCTTAGTATTAGTCAATAGCAATATCATGAATAGTGAATGAACCTATTTAATAACCTACAAACTACTCTTAAGTAAATCTGTACTACATTAGATCCCACTCCTAACCAAATCCTGAAATTTTCTAATTAAATATTATCTGCAGTAACATACTGATTCAACTAAGCTGGTCTTAGTTTCTTGAACTTTCTGAAATATGGAAAATCCTGAATATCTAGAATAAGTTTGAGAAAGGACTTAGGTTGAGATATCAACTCAATCTTGAAATCAATAAGTATAGAGGATGTACTCTATATGAAATTGATCTTGATCTTAAGAAAATAGTCTTTTAGAATATTCAGAACTTTCAGAGAACTCTTCTAGAACTACATAACAGTACTCTAATAAAGTATTCTCTTATAAATAAGAAGAATCCTTTAATATTAATAAAAAATCCTATTAGATATTCAAGGATACTAAGTTAATAGTCTCAAGTACAGACTCTCTATAAAGTTAAATAGTAAATTCAATAGACTATTTGATGTTATTGTATAAGTTTCCCTAACTTTCTACAAATTAGTTTTATCAAATACTATTGTAACGTGCCTGGCTCAATGGAGGCAAATTACAAGGTTGGGGGTTGATGTAGTTTGGCTTGAGCCCCCAGTTACTTTGTCAAAAAGCAACAAAATGTTCTAAGATTTCCTAAGGTCTTTGGTGTTTAGTGGTATAATAGTCAAAATCTGGGTACTGTGCAAGTGGTTTCCTTTTTGGGACAGGTTCTTGGGTGTAGCGGCGATTTGTATGTCTTTTCCTTCTTGGGTCAACTGGGAATGGTGGAATTTCCTGTGTAGCGCGACGGGTTCCTTATGCATGACGGTCTGGCAATTTAGCGGTTCTCCTTATGTGACTTCTGCGTGACGATCTCTGTGTAGCGTGACAGGTTCCTTATGCGTGATGGTCTGGCAATTTAGTGGTTCTCCTTATGTGACTTCTGCGTGACGATCTCTGTGTAGCGCGACGATCTCTGTGTAGCGTGGCGGATTCCTTATGCAGAACAATCTTGGCGATATTCCTTATGCGGATTTGGCGGACAACTCGATTTGGCTCCCTGGGAATCATATGGCGTGGATTCTTCTTAAGCTCACTGGGAATAACGAATAACTCGGATGTCGCGAGTTTTCTGGGAATGCGGATAACTTGAAAACGACAGGTGACGCGGATTCTCCGGAATCGGCGGGCTTCTGAAAATAACTTGGATGGCACGGATAACTTGGGCTCTCTGGGAATATTACTCGGGTGGCGCAGATTCTTCTAAATCGGCAGCTTCAACTGAGAATACTATGGCGCGGATTCTTCGGCTTCAACTGGGAAACGGCGGCGAAGTTCTTCCTTGAACTTGGGCAGCAAATCTTCAGGCTTATCTGGCAAGCGAACCAAAACGTAGTGGACTTCTCTTGAAAACGGACTCGTTCTTTGTATCGGAAAGTGGACCGGAGTGAGAAAGGGGCAAAGCTCACAATCTCCTAGTAGTGGCTGTAGAGCAGGCGTTTCTCCTAAGTGTTGCAATCCAATTCCTTTAGGATCAAGTGGCTTTTGGCAGGCGTATCTCTCGAAGTATAGTAGGCAGACTTGTCTTTTGCTTTGTATTTCGGAACTCATTCTTCGTATCGGGAAGTGGACTGGAGTGGAAAGGGGACCAATACTCAATCTTTAGAGGCTTCTTTGGTATTTGTGTTTCGGAACTGAGGTTTATTCACTCCATTCTCTGGGGTATTTTTATACAAGTTGGTTGCTATCCGGTTACTATGTGGCTAACTATAGATTTGCTA
>RBNI01004443.1:0-14052 GCA_003990745.1 Jimgerdemannia flammicorona | reverse complement strand
AAAAAAAAAAGAGACATTGGGAGGGGGGACCCAATCACTAGGAACAAAATAGCAAGAGAGTATCTCACCATGATCCTCAAAGAAGATGGCAAGGTCAAGAGCATGACAAAAGCACAGAAGACAAGCTGGATCGGTGAAGGAAAATTGGGAGGGAGTCGCAGGAAAAATGAAGCGAGGACCCAGAGATAAGGCAAAGACTTGAAGGGGAGAAAGGGGGCAGTCAGCTGGAGAAAAAGGAGGGGACAAAAGAGCCCCAGAAGAAGAATAAACCCAAAAATTCGGAATAAGCAACTGGGAAAGGCGAAGGGGAAACAGCATGAGGAACCACTCAGGGCACACCAGAAGCAATGACGGAATCTGAGAAGAGACAGAGACACCGGGGGAGAACCAAGCCGGGGGGAAGTTTAAGAGCAGGAGGTCTTCCCCTTTCCTCTGACTTTTTTTGAAGGTGGCAAGCCTGACGAGTGGGAGCACACCCCATCAGAGTGCCAGACCTTGCGGCCACAGGCTTTCATGCAGCCCTTGCATTCAGGGGCATGGGAAGAGGAGGCGGAGGAGGAACCGGCAGAGGAGGCAGAAGGAGAGCGGGCAGCCGAAGGGGCAGCAGTATGGGGAACACCACCATGGGGGCAGATGGACTTGGCCGGGTGCCAGTAGGTATAGTGGAGGTGACCAGAGCAAACAGCACAAGACCAAGCCCCAACGGGGTGAGAACCAAGTTGACGGCTATGCTTGGGGGCAGGGGGAATGGAGGAGGAAGCCTTGGCAGGTGAGGGGGACCGAGAAGAGGCTGATGAAGTCTGGTTGGGCTTGGTGGGGGTTTTGGTGGGGGTCTTGGAGGGGGCCTTGGTGGCAGTGGCAGTGAAGGAATAAACCTCAGCACAAGCAGTGGTGCGAGCTTCGGCACGAATGACCTCGGAGACCGAGACCTCAGGGGAGGCAGGGAGGGGAGTGGTGGCGGTGGCGTGGGCAGTGGCAGTGGCATGAGATGACTCTTGTTCATGAAGACGAGCAATGAAGGAGGTGCCAGTGAGGAGGAAGCGACGTATAGCATCGATATTGATGGCAACCGAAGGAACATCATGGATGTCAAAGCCACAGAAGGGGGCAGCATCTGAGAGGTGAGAGGTGGCAAAGGCCACGAAAGTGGCACAGGCATGGTGGAAGGAGGCGGAAGTGGCGGCGGCAGCAGTAGTGGCAGCATCAGTGACGGCAAGCTTGGCAGTGGCAGTGGCAGCACGAACCTCTTCAGAGAGAGCTTGGTGGCAGGCCTCAGGGAGAATGGAGTAGTGAACAGCAGGCAGAGCCACGATATTAACATCATGGTGGAGACAAGCCTCCTTCGCAGAGAGGGCAAGAACTGACCAGAACTGGGAAAGGAGCAGATGACCAGAAGGATGAAGGTCTAGAGGGAGGGAGAGAACAGTGGACGAGACATAAGACTCAAACGAAACAGTAGCAGAGGTGAAGGCGGGGGAAGGGGGAGGAAGAACCTCATCCATGATTCCGTCGATGAGGACGGAGGCCCCGAGGGTAGGCGGTACAGCAGAGAAGAAAGAAGGCCGAGTGGGAGCCAAGGGAGCAAACCCAGAGCCAGTGTCAAAGCAAATGGAAGATATGTAGAAAAGCGTGTATAAGGGAGATGAACAAAGAACATAACCGAAATTGCATCAGCCATTTATTGCCATGTAAAAACGCGGTCCTTATATACAAAATACGATGTCCCAAAAGGGAAGATGTGCCGCAACTTAGGGTGAACTGAATTAGGAACCACATAATTTCCAGAGATAAGCGGAGATAAAGGGGGAGCCAATCCCAGTTACAGGATAAAAATCACAAACAAACAAATCCAAATCGAGATTAAAAAACATCCTTGCCCCCTCCGTCTTGTGCTCACTCCAGGGTCTCGGCCTTACTCCGCTCCCCTTCACTGCCTTTGGCCCCTCGCTGTGGCTCACTACATTTTGGCCTCACCCCTCACTCATGCTCACCCCTCTGGGGTCTGCAGATGTTTTTTAATCTCGATTTGGATTTGTTTGTTTGTGATTTTTATCCTGCAACTGGGATTGGCTCCCCCTTTATCTCTGCTTATCTCTGGCAGTCATGTGGTTCCTAATTCGGTTCGCCCCAAGTTGTGGCACATCTTCCCTTTTGAGATGTCGTATTTTGTATATAAGGACCGCATTTTTACATGGCAATAAACAGCTGATACAATTTCAGTTACATTCTTTGTTTGTCCCCCTTATATACACTTTTCCACATGTCTTCCATTCACTTTGACACTGACCCTGGGTTTGCTCCCTTGGCTCCTGCTGAGCCTTCTTCCTCCTCTGCTATATCACCTGCCCTCGGGGCCTCCGTCCTCGTCGATGAAATCATGGATGAGGTTCTTCCTCCCCCTCCCCCCACCTTCACCCCTACCACTGTTTTGTTTAAGTCTTATATCTCGTCTGCCATTCTCTCCCTCCCTCTGGACCTTTGTCCTTCTGGTCATCTGCTCCTTTCCCAGTTCCGGTCAGTTATTGCCCTCTCTGCCAAGAAGGCTCATCTCTGCTGTGACGTCGATGTCATCGCTCCACCCGCCGTTCGCTATTCTGTTCTCCCTGAGGCCCACTGCCAAGCTCTCTCTGAAGAGGTTCATGCTGCCACTGCTGCTGCCAAGCTCGCCACCACTGATGCTACTGCTACTGCTGCCACCACCGCTTCCGCCTCCTTCCACAATACCTGTGCCACTTTTGTGGCCTTCACCTCCTCTCGCCTCTCAGATGCTGCCCTCTTCTGTGGATTCGACATCTACGATATTCCTTTGGTTGCCACCAATATCGACGCTGTATGTCGCTTCCTCCTTGCCAGCACCTCCTTCGTTGCTCATCTTTACAAGCAAGAGTCATCTTGTGCCACTGCCGCTGCCCGCGCTACTGCCACTGCTGCCCTCTCTGCCTCCCCTGAGATCTCAGTCTCCAAGGCCATTCGTGCTGAAGCTCGCACCACTGCTCATGCTGAGGTTCGTTCCTTCGCCACCACCGCCGCCAAGGCTCCCTCCAAGACCCCCACCAAGACCCCCACCAAGCCCAACCAGGCTTCATTGGCCTCTTCTTGGTCCCTGTCGCTTGCCAAGGCTTCCTCCTCCATTCCCCCCACCCCCAAGTGCAGCCATCAACTTAGTTCTTGCCCCATTGGGGCTTGGCCTTATGCTGTTTGCTCTGGTCACCTCCAATGTGCCTACTGGTACCCAGCCAAGTCCATCTGCCCCCATAGTGGTGTTCCCTATGCTGCTGCCCCTTTGGCTGCCTGCTCTTCTTCCGCCTCCTCTGCCAGTTCCTCCTCTGCCTCCTCTTCCCATGCCCCTGAATACAAGGGCTGCACGAAAGCCTGTGGCCATAAGGTCTGGCACTCTGATGGAGTGTGCTCCTGCTCGTCGGGCTCACCACCTTCAAAAAAAGTCAGAGGGAAGGGGAAGACCTCTCGCTCTTAAACTTCCCCCTGGCTTGGTTCTCCCCCAGTGTCCCTATCCCTTCTCGGATTCCGTTGTCGCTTCTGGTGTACCCTGAGTGGTTCCTCATGCTGTCCCCCCTTCGCCTTTCCCAGTTGCTTGTCCTTAATTTTCAGGTTTATTCTTCTTCTGGGGCTCTTTTGTCCCTTCCTTTTTCTCTGGCTGACTGCCCCCTTTCTCCCCTTCAAGTCTTTGCCTTATCTCTGGGTCCTCGCTTCATTTTTCCTACAACTCTCTCCCAATTTTCCTTTACCGATCTGGCTTGTCTTCTGTGCTTTCATCATGCTCTTGACCTTGCCATCTTCATTGAGGATCGTGGTAAGATATCCTCTCACTATTTTGTTCCTAGTGATTGAGTCCCCCCTCCCAATGTCTCTTCATACTGCATATTCCTCGACATGGCTTCCTTGCTGTCCATTCCCAGACGTGCTCGCTCTTGCTTAGTTTTGGATCATGCTGTGCATACCGCACTTAAATCGGTCAAGCAACTGCCTTCATACTTGCTCATAGTCACTGATAAGAATCAGGGTTTTGGACTTATTCCTAAATTGCTCTACCTTGATGGCCTTTCTGCCCTCCTTTGAGCCACGGCCTATGAGCCTAGTACTCTTGGATTGGATGAGGTTCTCACTCTCCTTCAGATATCTCTGGCTCATGCTAGATTGCTTTTGGACTCTCCTTTTGCGAACCCCATTTTTAACTTCTTCCAGGACTCTTTGTTCTCTCTGAATGTTCATCTTCTGGTTTTCTATGCCCTTCCTAAAGTTCACAAGCCTATTTTGGCTTGGCATCCTATTATGGCTACTTTTTGTTCACCTATCACCGAGATTTTGAAGTGGCTTTCCTGCTTCTTTCTCTCCTGGATGGCTCTTCTTCAGCACTGTCTTGGGCCTGAGCACACTATTCTTCATGATACCCAGGAGCTTGCCCTTCTCTGCTCCACCATTGTGCCTGTTCATCATTTTTCCCATTTGGTCTCTAGTGATTTCTCCTTCTTTTATACTGCTATTCATTTTGACAAGATCAATGATTGTCTTTGTTTCTTGGGTTCCATTGTTTTTCCTTTGGATTCCCTGGTTTCATTGGCTTCCATTGTTGAGCTCATGCTCCTTGTCTGCTGCTCTAATTTTTTCGAGTCGGTCCTTGGCTGTTTCCACCAGGTCTCTGGTATTGCCATAGGAATGAATTGTGCCCCCACTCTTGCCAACCTTGTTGGCCTGGCTCATGAACTTCGTGTGATACATGATCTTTCTTCACCTCTGTCCATCACGTTCTGAGCTGGTGATATCTTTTTTCACCAATACATTGATGACTTCATCGTCTTCGCTATTGCTGGTGTCGATATCCCTAGTATGTTCCTGGGCATCTACCCTCCCCATCACTCTATTACTTAGGTGTGTGGTACAACTAGTATTCCCTTTTTGGACCTTTCCATTTCTCTTTCCCCCTTTCAAACTGTTGTATATTCTCATTTTCCTCATTCTCAACAGTTCCCTGACTTCTTGTCCAACCATCCTTGTAACACTCTTCTTGAATGTATTTATGGTGAGGCTTATCGTCTTGCTTTATACTGCTCCCGTCATTCTGATTGGGTGTCTGCTGTTTGGGTTCTTGGCAACTTCGTGGTCCATCATTATGCCTACCCAATTTCTATCGTTCGCGATCTTCTTGCTTCAGTTGAATGGTCTGTTGTTCGCTCTTCCCTTCTCTCTCCCCTTTATCCCCCCTCTCTCCCCTCCCTCCCCCCTTACCCACTTCATACCCCCTCTTCCTTCCCACCCCTAATTCTTGTTGTACCATTTGATCTTACTCGATGGGTTGCCCAATGCCCTGATACTGTCCTGTACTCTTCTGTTTCTTGCCATGGACTTTCGTCTCTTTCTCGACACCCTCCGATTGCCCATTCACATCTTCCTTCTGTTTCTTCTTTAATCCATCACTCTTGTTTTGCATTTTCATCACCTTCTGGTACCTCCAACTCTGTTGGAGAGGATTAAAAAACATCCTTGCCCCCTCCAGGGTCTCGCACTCACTCTGGGGTCTCGGCCTTACTCCACTCCCCTCCACTGCCTTCAGCCCCTCGCTTTTCTCGGGCTTGCTGCAGCTCGCTCTGTTTCGGCCTCACCCCTCACTCTCACTCACCCCTCTGGGGTCTGCGGATGTTTTTTAATCTTGATTTAGATTTGTTTGTTTGTGATTTTTATCCTACAACTGGGATTGGCTCCCCCTTTATCTTCACTTATCTCTGGCAGTCATGTGGTTCCTAATTCAGTTTGCCCTGTGTTGTGGCACATCTTCCCTTTTGGGACATCATATTTTGTATATAAGGACTGCGTTTTTACATAGCAATAAATGGCTGATGCAATTTCAGTTACGTTCTTTGTTCATCCCCCTTATACACACTTTTCCACATGTCTTCCGTTCACTTTGACACTGGCTCTGGGTTTGCTCCCTTGGCTCCCGCTGGGCCTTCTTTCTCTTCTTTTTTTTTATATACTTTATAAAACAAAAATAAAAACTATAAATTCATATATTATTCTATTGAAATAAGAATCTTTTTTTCATATTATATATAATTTTTAAATTAAAGTAGTTTCTTTTTTTCACTATTTTATAATAAATATTTTGATCTATTAAAATTAGTTATAATTTTGATTTTAAATTGAGTTTACTTTATAAAGTGAAATTAACAAGTGTCTACCTATAATAAATTTTAAAAAAAATTAAGTCACAAAATAAAAATATTAGTTAATTCTTTTTAATAATTTTTTTTAATATTTATTATAAAAAATTAATTAAAATTATATATTGATAAGAAATCCTATAAATAAAAATAGAATGAAGAATTTTTTGATATTATTACTTATAATATTTAAATAAAAATAGTTTTCTTTGCTTATATTTAAATTATTCTTATATTTTTAAAAATTCTTTCTCCTCTATATTAGTTATATTAAAAAATATTTATGAAAATATATATAAAGTATATATTATCTACTTAACTCAAATAAAGAGGAGTTTTTTTTTTTTTTTTTTTTTTTTTTTATTTAGTTATAATAATAAGATATTTTAACTAATAGATCAAATACTTTAATATAAATTTAAGACTGAAATTATTCTAAATATAAATAAAATAGACATATTATATAAATATAAATAATATTATAAATATATTTCCAAATTTATTTATTATTATTGTGCTAGATTTATATATTAAATATAGATTCAACAAGCTGAAGTATATTAAAATTAGAAGTATATTCATAAGTTATTAAGGTTTTGCTATCAGATTTATAGATATATTTATTTTCTTAAATTGTATTTAATTCTAGCTTTAGTTTAAGATCCAAATTATAACTAATCTTTACTAAGCTAAATTCATTCTCTCTAGTCACAATTTTGGTCTTAATCTAAGTATCTTTAGAAAGTCAAAACAAATATAACTGAGAGAATAAATCTATATATATATCTGATTATAAAATAATAATAACTTTATAAATATATATCTGATTTTGATATACTTTAACTTATTAGATCTATTATTATATAGTATAGCCATTTAGTCTAATATATATAAATAAATTTAGAGATATATTTATAAAATTACTCTTATTTATTTATTTATATATTTATTTATATATTTATTTATTTATTTATTTATTTATTTATTTATTTATTTATTTATTTATTTATTTATTTATTTATTTATTTATTTATGTATTTATTTATTTATTTATTTATTTATTTATTTATTTATTTATTTATTTATTTATTTATTTATTTATTTATTTATTTATTTATTTATTTATTTATTTATTTAGTTATTTATTGCTCCCCTTTTTCAATCTCTATATGAACTAGTTGTATTATGAAAGTTTTGACAGGATAACAATTTTGACCTTTGTGCTACTCATATGTAACCAATGTGAAATTATAGAAATAATCACATATCCTTCTGTATAGTACTCCAAAAACAGACCTGGAAATCTGGTCGATGTGACACATGGCTAGATGTCGTATCTGTGATGTATTCAATGATACCATGTTTTAATTCTGTATAGTTTAGCTTGTCAATTATACAGAAAACAATGATGTCCAGCATTCATTTCAGACAATATATCATGGGAATGCGACGATGTGAAATGTCCATTAGTAAAAAAAAAAAAAAGCCACTGTAGATCTTTGTATTTCTATTGTCCTAAATTGGAAAGCCTACAAAATAAATAGAATTACCACATTCTCAAATCACAGGTCAGTTCTAAGTCATGGGGGATATTGGTAGTGGTGGAAGGAGTGTTTGGGTTAGATATGGAGAGGTGATGGAGGGCATGGGGTGGGGTTTGGGTTGGGTATAGGTATTGGTGTAGAGGTCAGTTGGGGTGAAAAGTACCAGAGTAGAATAGAGTTGGTGGGCACTATAAAATATAGCTAGTTTTATTTTATTTCTATTTTATTCTATAATAAATATCAAGTTGCAACTTGTGACTCTTGTCCTCAGATAAATTCAACTCAATCTTGATAGAGAGCAAATTGAGATAGCATTAGATAAGCCAACTGGTCAATATGGAGTTCCTGCTATAATTCGATGAGACAGTGAGTGAGACAAATGATGGTGTACTTATTATGAGTATTTTTGAGCCACTGCTGAGTTTTCCATTAGAATAGTCTGTCAGCATGAATTTTTAGAGTTGGCATAAATGATGATGACTGCCTGTTGCTCAATATGGCAAAATAAGTAATTTTTTGCTTACCAAAATTACTCATATTAAAATTTAATTAGATTCAGATATGAGTGATATTAATAATAATCATCTTTCTCCACTACAATTCACATTACACACACTTTCACAACACACTTTCAAGTCGTTTATTGGAGAAAGATACTAAGAAGATGTCAAGCAGCAAGTAAGCCAATGCACGTACTAGGTTGGGTAGACCTGAGGCTTTCGACTGGCAGCATGTTGGGCTGGGGATGGGGTCTTTCAGTGGCTCGAGCGGACTGGGCAGCTCAGGTAGTGGAGGCAGCACTGGTGGGGGGGCTGGAGGGTAGCAGGGGCAGAGCTTTACAGATATGCTGAGGGCTGGAGGTTGGCCGATAGGAGCTTGGAGTACTCAGGTAGGAGGGAAGGGAAAGCAGAAGGCTGGGGATGCTGGGGGAGCTGGGCCTTCACTGGTGAGAGGTGGGGGAAGTGGAGGGACTGCTGGGGGTAGTGGCAGGACTGCCGATGGTAGCGTGATGGCGAATCAGGAAAAAAAAAGAGATGTGATGGCTAATGGCCAGGGGGAGCAGGGGTTCCCAATATGGAAGGGGGATCTGGCAGATAGTGTAATGGGACTGGCGGTGGCCCCATTACTCAAGAAGTCAATCTCAGAGTTTGTGGTGACCTTGTGCTTCCAGGGCTTGGCAGTGACAGTGAGGATGGTTCTGGGGCTTGTTTCGAAGCAGGTGGCTGAGGCGGCTTCAGTGAAGTTCTTGAAGGGTCTGGAGGGGGTCAAGGTGGGCTTTGAGGAGGCCGGTCCACTGGATGAGGCACTGAAGACTGGAGTCATGGTTGGGGAGGTGGTGGTCTCCATGGCACAGTACTTGTGATAGGACCCCAGGGTGGTGCAGCTTCTGGTGAAGGGGGTGCCCATGGTGACAAAGGAGGAGACTAGGAAGAGGGTGGAGGAGGTGATGATTGAGTATGGTGACATAGTGGACATTAGCTTTCAGGTATGGGAGGGGACAATGATCAGGACGGGCAACATTGATGTCAGGATTCAGCTGGCAGGAAAGGAGGCCATGAGGAAGGCAAGTGACTGGCCCTCAGTGCTGATGTAGGGGGCCATTGTCTGCAAGATGTTGAGGGTGAAAGGGAGTGAAGAGGAGGAGGAAGACTTGTTGGAGGCACTGGAGGAGTTGAGTGGTGCTGTGGAGAGGAGGGCGAAGGCCTGGAAACTATATGAGGAGTCGACACATCTGGAGGTTGTGGACGGAAAGCGTATCTGTACAGATAAGAAGCAGTGGGAGCAGGCCCAGAGACGTAAGAGGCGAGGGAGCTGTTGGCAAGTATGACAGGAGGGGTGAAGAAGAAGTCGGTTGGAGCTGAGGAGTCTGGAGGTGCTAAGGCCAGTGTCTGGGCTAGTAAAGGAGGAGAGGAGGTGGAGGTGAAGGAGGCAGAGACTGGAGGGATGCTGGACAAGAACCAGTTTGCTGATGGTACCTTCGAAGTGTGGGAGCCGGAGTTGGATGCCACCCCCCCCCTACTTATCAGGAGGGGCCCAGTTGGGAAGAGAGAGACGACGGAGGATACATGGATGCAGGGGGCCCAGCAGGTGTGCTTTGAGGTCCCTGATATGGGGCAAGGGGGTCAGGTGGTGGCAGTTGGCAAGAACGAGCTGGTGGATATCCCTGAGGAGGAGTGGGATGAGGCTGCCAGTGTAGGAGCTGACACTACGATGCTGGATGCAGGGCAGCCAGGGACTCCAGGAGGGAAGGGGGTGGGGAACTTGTTATGGATGTGCAAGGTGATAGATAATCTCACAGCAGAAGCTTTGGGAGAAGTGGACCTATGGGCGATGCCTGAGGAGCATTGGGCATGGATTCTGCATGGTGATGGAATGGTGGAGGCACTGAAGGTGGAGATTCTGGGTATTTTCCTGGAGGAGAAGGGGTATGAGGTTGATGAGGTGAGGAAGGCAGAGCTGGGGGTGGTTGCTGGTGAGTGGGCAGCCTACTGCTGGGCGGAGCATCATGGTTTGCAGCTCTGGCAGGAGGCCTGTCTGGAGTATCATAAGGAATTTGAGGAGTGTGAAGATGGGGCAATGGTAGAACTTCTGGAATTGTTGGTGGCACAGAAAGCAGGGGAGAGAGAACTAGCTACTGAACATAACTTGGACATGGTGCAGGAGGAGCAGAAGGTGGACTTGTAGAGGATGGGACTATGATATATCATTATTCCTTATGAACAGTACAACTAACATTTTCTCCTTGAATGTGAATAGGTTAAGGGGCTCTGAGCAACATAAGAACATTTTTACTTGGCTCAAGGAATTGGAGGCTGATCTCTTTTTACTACAGGATATTAGATGTGAGGATGAGGACAATAGGGTAGAGTGGACTAGGGAATGGGGTGGGGCTACTGCTTGGTTTGAAAAGGTAGCTATTTTGGTGAGGAAGGGTAAAGGTGGCTTGGGGGGAATCAGGAGCTGGGGTGATCACTTGGTCTGGGGAGATTGGCATCAGCCAGGGTGGGAATCGGTGAAGGTGGGCTCTTGCTACTGTCCTGTGGTTAGGGGTGAGAGGACTGCATGGATTAGGGGGCTGCTGAAGGAGAGTATTCTCTTGGAGGAAGGGGTTGATGTGCTTGGTGGGGACTTTAATATGGTTCGGGATCAGCATCTGGACAGGACTGATGGAGGGAGGAGTGCCGTGGGTAGAAGTGGAGGTCTGGATGCATGGGAGGAGGTGGAGATGTTGAGCTCCTTGGGGGTTATGGGCAGAACAAGGTGGGGTGATGCCAGGGTCTACACACATTGGGTGAATGGCTTGGGCACAAGGATTGACTGGATTCTGATGGCGGAGTGCTGGGGTTCAGATGTTCGAAAGGCATTGGAAGTGGAGTGGTGGCCATGGTCTGATCACTGGGGACTGTTGGGGCAGGGGCAGTTTGGGGGGAGTGGAGATGGACCCAGACATTGGTGCCTTAACTCCTCCCTGCTGGCTGAGAAGTGGTTGTGGGAATTGTGAGTGGAGGACATTCAGGCAAAGGTTTTTAACTGGGGGAATGAGGGTTTGCTGGTGGCTGTCTGCTGGATGAGATTGAAAGAGGCTGTGAGGGTTTATTGGGGAGGGGCTGATAGAGAGGCTGGGAGGCAGAGGAGGAGGCACATAATGTGTGCTTCCAGCAGGCTGAGGAGACTACAAATGGATTGGGCGGATTTGCTCACTGGTGTTGGGGTGGAGGATTGGAGGATCGAGAGTGCGAAATTGGTGATAGTGGAACTACAACAGGTGTTGAGGGATGAGGAGGAGACTCATATGCGGGGTATGGCTGCTAGGCTACAGTGGCAGGGGCTTGAGGAGGGTGAGCAGCCTTCTAGGTACTTATCAAGACTTCTCAAAGCTAGGAGTGTGTGACATTGGTGGGATGGGGTCCTGGATGCTGATGGGGTCATGACACATGGCACGCAACAAATCTTAGGGGTGTTGAAGGAGAGATGGCAGGGCTTGTGGAGTGAGGGAGAAGGGGGTACTGATGAGGCAGAGATTGCAGACACACTAGAAGAGTGGGGGCTGCCGCAAGTAGCTGGACTGAGTGACTTGATCTTACCGGTGCAGGGAGAGGAGATCCAGAGTATCCTGGTAGCAACTAAACTTGGGATGGCGCCAGGGGAGGATGGATTGCTATGGGACTTCTGGAAGAAGATGGTAAATGTCCCTGGAGTTTTGGGTGAGATGGTTGCTCTCTATGACCATATCCTTCAGAGCGGTGAGTGGGTTGGAGAGCAGGATCTCGGGCTGGTGGCCTTATTGTACAAGACAAGGGGAGAAGGGAAGACTGGAAGAACTGGAGGCCAATCATGCTTCTGGACATGGACAGGAAGATGGTGACTAAGGTGATTGTCACAAGGCTGCAGAAAGTGCCCAACAGGTACTGGAGGAGGAGCAGTGGGGCTTTGTTAGAGGCAGACTTATAAGAGATAGGACTGTGTGAGTTCACAGTATCATTGAAGGGGCCCGGGCCTGTGGCCTGGATGGAAGGTTGGTCTTTTTGGACCAGGAGAAGGCCTATGACCAAGTATGGTGGGTGTGGCTGGGCAAGGTATTGGACTGAATTGGGGTTCCCCCAAGGTTTAGGGCCTCTATGTTGAGTCTGCTGGAGAGTAGTCGGGTGGCTCTGATGTGTAATGGTCACCATGGGAGGGCATTTTCCTTGGGAAGAGGAGTTCCTAAGGGGGACCCCCTGTCCCCTATTCTGTATGCCCTTTCGCTGGAGCCATTGATGGATAGGATTCACTGGAAGGTGGCAGAGCTCTCTATATATGGTATAGTGTGGAAGGTGGGAGCCTTTGCTGATGATATGGTGGTTGGACTTGGGTCTGTGGCAGATCTAGAGGCACTTCAGGAGTCTGTGGAATGGTATGAGGCTCACTCGGGGGCAAAGCTCAACTGGCATAAATGTGAGATGATGGTGCTAGGGAATGGGCTAGTGGGTGGAGACATCATTAGAACAATTATCCCTACTAGTGAGGTGGTGCAGTATCTGGGTATCTTCCTCTCTATATATGGTTCTGTCTTGCCACAAGTGTGGTGGGAGAGCAGGGTGAACATTTGGGAAGAGGCCCTTTGAGGGTAGGGAGGCTGCCATATCTCTCTAGCAGGGCGGGTATCAATTCTGAATGTATATTGGTTTTCCAAGCTGTGGTATGTGGCATATCACCTCGACTTCCCAGCGTGTGTAGTGAAGAAGCTGACAAAGGTGGCTAGGGATTGGATCTGGGCAGGGAGGAGGTCCCAGGTCAGTTGGGATCCTCTTGCGAGCCCGGTAGTCAGGGGGGGTCTTGGACTGGTGGACTTTCCTAAGAGGCTATACTGCTTGCGAGCCTGGTGATTGAGGAGAGCTGTGGAATGGCAGGGCAGAGGTTGGGTACCTCTGCTGCAGAAGGTATGGAAGATGCGAACATCCCCTTGGGGGTCCTCCGGAGATCTGCTCTCTTTGGTGGGGCTGAATAGTATTCGGCGGCTGCGGTTCAAGGGCTTTTGGTGGGGCATGGCTGATGGAGCACACTGAATTGGCCTGCACTAGCAAGGCAATGAGGGGGAGGCAGTATGGGGCCTAATATGTGGCATTGGGATAGATTGCTCCTGGGGGGTACTCCTCTTGCTACGTTCAATATTGGGGAGGGAGTAGAGTATCAGCAGGGGCTTGGCCAGGATCTTTGGCTGAGTGGCTGGCAGGCAGCAGGGATCAGCAAGGAGTGGGACTGGGCCGGCATCTGGTCTTGGAGTGCAGAGGTACGGAGGTGGCTTCCCACCAAGTTCTGGGTAGTATGGTGGAGAATGTTATGGAGGAATATCATGCTGAATTTCTATACGGGACATCTGGTACATGGTGGACAATTTGACTGTGAGGAGTGTTATGATGTTGGATGAGCTGGGGGTTATGTACAGATGCCAGAACATTGGCTGGGAGAGTGTGAGGTTTTGGGGGAATTTTGGGCTAAAATAGGGGATAGGCTGGGTGTGGGGCATAGGCTGGTGGGGGAGGGGGGTCACTGGAAGGACTTGAGATCTTGGCTTGTGGGTGGGGTGGGTGATAGTTGGCTCACTATAGGGTGGGTATTAGCAATATGGGTGGGACTGGTGAGTCATTGGCTTTTTGTATTTGAAGAGAGGCAGCAGTTGGGACTGCGGAAGAAGGTGTTGAGGTGGGAGGGGCTGTTGGGGGATCTGCTGACTGGATGGTGGATGGGTTGGGGTCCTCAGGGGGGATGACATTGTGGTTTGGTGGTAAGGATCTGTGAGCAGAGTAGTGGGAGGGTGGTAATGGTATTAGACAAAGTGGTCTTTCATTGGG
>RBNI01004442.1:0-14053 GCA_003990745.1 Jimgerdemannia flammicorona | reverse complement strand
AAAAAAAAGCAAAAGAAAGAAGGTGCTGTACCAAAACAGGTATATGTACTTCAGATGTAGCCAGAGGTACCAGAAATGTAAAAAAGTACCAATCTGACACTGATAAAAGGGCAACTCATCATCATTGCCTTCCTCCCACTGTTCTACAACAGGTACAGCAAACCAACCTGAGGTAGAGGGGGTAAAAGTTATGGAAAAGGGACTCAGAAGGTTGCCTACCAAAACCTTGTGGCTGGTATGGTAGTGGAGAAAGGGGTGTGGATGTGTTATAATGATCAACGCGTCATATAAATTTCCACTCAGTCATTTTGCCAAATGTATATACATATTTGCTAATGATTTAGCCCTCCTAAGTGTTACTTATAGAAATGACGGACGGGCTATGGCAATATTTTGCTCCACTTGCACGAATTCCACCTTGTGGAAGTGGTCTCCACTTGTCTAGAGCGTTGACGAACAGATTAAGAGTAAGACGGCAGGTGCAGGCGTAAGTTTTAGTTTGGCACGAGAGCGTTTTCTATATTTTCTATAACTCTCTCAGCCCACGTAGCACAGTGCGACAGTTTTCTAAACGAACCTTTCTGGGCGTCACAACGAATCATTCATGAAGATTCCCGATATGTGTGTGGAAGGCAAAATTTTCAACGGTGACCGAAAATTGAAAGTAAAACCATTTTCTTCATTCCGCATTATTGCAACTCACAGGTCTTGGGGAGATGGATGACTGAATATTTTGATTATGTGATGGAAATTACGGCGAAACATGGTAAATAGCAAAGGGTGATCTCTCGGCGGCAGGAAGAGGAGGTACAGTAGTCGCCTGCGAGCTCATTTGCTCCGGGGACATGGTCCTCCAGTCATTCAATACCACATACAACGAGGACGCCGAGTTGATAAGCGTTAGGCTAAAAGCCTTTTTATTCAGTTGGGACCAGGTGTTGTACGAAGGCGACATAATGTCGGCCGATTTTATTATGCGGTCTGTTTACATGCTCTATTACTCAACGATATATAACATAGAACGTTTACGTGCAACCCTCTTAGCGTTAGCAGTTTTTTGCTCAACTATGTGTAGCAGAGAACGTTTATATGCGTTATCCAGAAGCCACCACGAGGAGGTGGGGTTGCGTCGGCTTCCCCGTACCTTATAGAGCCCTTAATCTACCACCCATCCAGATCACCTTCCTACGCCGGCCCCGACGTCTTGCAGCCTCTCCTCCTGGCCAACCAAATACAGGTGGGAAACCGGGACGGCTCCACTTACCCAGGGGAGTACGCCGCAGCTTTCGTCACTCGTCCTCTTGACTCCTCCAGCCCTTGTACGTGATCAAGGGCTTCGTGAGGGACGGAGGTGACGCTCTCTTTTATGGCTCAGGGCTCTCATTGACTCACCTAGCGGAGCTGGAGGGACACCGCAACTCATCCGTATAGGGTAATAGTGCCTCATCCTTCTTGACTCGGTGGTTCAGTTTAGATGCATCCTTTACCTTTGGTTAAGATAAAAAATAACATAAACATAAACAGAAACAGAAGCAGAGGCAGAAGCAGAGGCAGAAGCAGAGGCAGAAGCAAAAGCAGAAGCACGCCAAGGAGCTCTTCGCCGACCCGGTCCGAGAGATGGAAGCACTACACTAAACCCGTTGAGAAGAGGTAAGTCCTGTAGAAAAAGAAAAGGAGGAAAGAAACGTTAGTAAGTTAGTAATACGCACCACTACGCCGCTATGCCGCTACGCCGTTACGCCTGTGAAATGATAGAAAAAGAGCTGCCCTCCGATTAAATGTGGTGGTTTGTCAACGGACGTTGAAAAGCACAAATAGAAAGGAAAACGTGAAGCGCGGTGGGTATATCCCGAACAATCCCGTGACTCTAGAACGAATTTCTCATGATGTCATTGCGTTTCAGAAGTCGCTGCATTTCAAAAAAAAAAAAAAAAAAAAAAAAAAAAAAAAAAAAAAAAAAAAAAAAAAACATATATATGCAGAATTGCTGGGGACGTCCGCTGACTTTCACATTCCGAAGACAAAATCCAACCAAAGATGACGGAAACCTGTGTGACAAGTTTTCACAGTATGGCAAAAGTAAATAAAAAAATAAATAAATAAAAAACAACGACCGCAGGTGTACAATAGAGCAGCAAGATCGGGGGGCATGAAGAAATACCGCCAAAAAATAATAATTTCAAATTATGGAAATGAAACAGGGGGATCGATCACATTCACAAGATAATTAACGCCGATTGCTGCTTAAATAGATATATTGAATATTGCATGCTCTGGGAATACTGGAATTTGTGGCGGGAAATAAAATTTCCGGAAGGAACGAAGTGGTTCAGACGATTGCGAAAGCCCCACAATCAAAGAATAGGCGCATAAATGGACGGTCCAGGTTCAATTTGTGTGTATTGAGTTAGAATTAAAGTCCAAGCAATGCCAACAGGTGTAGGGATATGCATTGTACACTCTTGAAACACAAGGCATTCCGTGCGGATGATGGCTACATGTGCTATTTGACGGGCCCAGTTGCGCGAAAATAAGAACCCCGTGCGCCGCTTGATTTTCTGCCGTGTCCGAATATGCCGACGTGGGTGGAGCCCACAACCGCTTAGCGGAGATGTTCACTGCGGAGGCGGAATGCCGTATTTTCCTCGACTTTTATACTGATTAGTGGTAGTGAGACGATTTAAATTTTGCCTGCATGGAGTTCGTTTCGCACATCGGCGCTCTTTGGATGAAGGTTGTTACGGACTCAATCGAAACTCTGCTTGTTGATGGACCAGACATTCGCACTTCGGATTACACTACTCGTTTACAGATGCTCCGAAGCTTGAATCTTTCTTGTAATGAAGGGTTGTACCGCTGGTTGTGAAAACGATTCGATTAAAATATTCTAACTCCTGTACCTGTACAATGTAAAACAGGTTTCCATGGGCGTATAAAAAGCACAGTTCGCCACCCGGTATTTCCTCCTCAACCCCAACCAACCCTCACACGTCATCCTGATCATGCGCTTCGCCACCACCCTCGTCGCCCCAGCCGTTCTCGCGACGTCCATTACGAATTTTAGCAGTAATCCTCATTCACAAATAAAATTTTTAAACAATCAAAATGTTTCTTTCGACCTGGAGATGAACATGTAATCTCACGATTTCGATACTCAGCCGGTCCTACCTACATGAAAAACGTTTGCCATTCTAAGCCACCCTGCAGGCGAATGTGATCGGCGCCCTAAATGCGCAAGGTTTCCAATGCAATAACATGCTTGGCCAGATAATCGAACGTTGGAAATAGATTAGAAATTTCGATATTGATTAGTACCAAAATCTGAAAATCTCCCAGGGTAGGAAAAATAAAACATTGTGCGTAGGCATATCCGCAAGGACGAAAAGGTAGAGATTTTACACGACTTTCACAGAAAGAGCATTATATCCTTCGTCTCGTCCGTGCAGATATCATGACGCAACAGGCTCTACACACATACACATAAATTTGCGATGCTTTACATCTAACCCAGAGCGAGCCGCCCGCTGTGCATGCCGAAAAATAATCCATTTCGCTTCAGACTACTATTCCTACGCAACTAAGTCAACCTGCAACGATGCTCACCTTCAATTCTCATGAATCCGCCGGATTCCTCAAGAAATCCTATTTAAGCGACCGCTAAGGGCGCTTTTCAAAGGCTCCGGGGAAATTTGGGCGTTGATGACGTCGATGGAAGTTTCAGCACTCGAATTTGATGGAAATACGTATGGATTCGGAGTTGGGAGCTTTCAGTTGGAAACCTGAAGGTATTTTGCCCATTGGGCGCATAAATAGATAAGATTAGGACCGCCAAATCGAACGGAATGCAAAATAGAAAAGGTAATAGAAGAATACGAAGAGCAACGTTGCTGTACATGCAGTACTCCACATTCCCAAGAAAACGACGCATGTTTTAAATGATAGACAAAAGCATCATAATCACGAATGCAAAAAAATTAGTTACTGTGTTACGTAGTAAGTAGGATAACTTTCATCTCGACAACCGGTTTCAACAGGCCCGGCTTGGCGGCCGTAAAAGTTGACGACGCTGATGTATTGATAATCACACCCCGTCTGCTGAACCTGCAGGACTTCGCGAAAGCCGTCTTCACTTTCCCCTAATCCTGCAAAGAGGAATATGAGTAGCAATTAAATTTTCCAAACCCAACAACCGCCGCCAATCTCTTCACTTGTCAATGAAACAAACGTCTTGGGTTCCAGCCCCACGGGCTTCCCACTCATCCTCGTTCCCCGGATCCGCGCCTCGTCCACGGATTCCCCAAGATTGATCACCTGAGCCGGACCTGCTACCGGCAACGCGGATGGCAGGAACGGCGGCGCCAATAATGGCTCCGTTCATACGAGGTCGTGGCAGCGTAAATTGACCAAAATGACTGAATGCAGCGTACAGGCGCGAGATAAGAATGGGTGGACGCGAAGAAAGAATATAACGTGAACCATCCCGATGCCATGTGTCAGTGGCGGACCGGACATGAAGGGTTAACGCAACACGGCCAAAGGGTGGCGGACGAGAGCATTGCACCCGTTAAATGAAGAGGACGGGGTACGGCGGTTGTGGACAGGATCCAAAAGACAAATAATCCTTACTATAGTTGTGACCTCGAGAGGTAGTGGCGTAGTGCTCTGAAAGGCCAAGGGGAAGTCAAAATTGTGACGTCTCATTCTTCGTTTCAGTCGCGTCGTGTCGTCATCGCGTCTTCGTCTTCTTGGTCATTATCTTAATCGTTCTATAATCGTTATCGTCGTCGCTCTATAATCGTCTTCGATGTCTCGTTGGTGAGATCTCAATTCCGATAATGATGTCCTGCTCGTCCCATCACCATGAAGTCATCTGGTTATTGTGACGGTTGATCTGAATTAGCAGGGGAATAGACATTTGATTGTGGTATCTGGATCTGATTCCCAAATATAGTATAGCCTTACAAATAGCAGTCATTTCAGTAATAGAGAAACTTTAACAATTGCAGATGTTGAAATCTTTGCAATCACTGAAATCCTGATAGATGTCAAAAGATTTGATACTTACAAAAAGTAATTTATAGAAAATATAGTCATAACTTAGCCACTTTACAGCTAGCAAATGTGTATAAATATCCCAGTATCTAGAGTAAATAAATCTCAATTTGAAATAGTTCTAAAGTAAAGAGAAAGCAAGAGAACTAGTAAGCCTGCAGGCAGATATACTTTAAACTTACACTACTATATACTGAGGACTCTTCAAGAGTCAGAACAAAATCAAGTTTTAAGATATAGAAATTCATTATACTTCTGAGGTTAAGTATCTACTATGTTACAACTTAGTGTCTATTAGCTGGTGATTTAAGATGAATCTCTCACTTTTAAGCTGAACAATAAACAACTACTATTTAAAGAACTATACAAATTGAACCAAGATATCTAGATAAGATAGATATAAGACTATTAGTATTTCATAGATATACTTCAAATAAATCAATCATTATCTTCATTAATACTTTTGAGTAATATATTGTCATAAGGACCCTAATAGTAAGATAGCAAGTAGCTCTTATACTCTTTAGTCTCTAAGGCTTAGTGAGAGCAGTATTCACAAATATAAACTATATAAGAGTAGATAATAATACTATATATACTAGCAATATAAAAGACCTGACTCCAAACTACATATTATACAGATAAGATAAAGCAAGCTCTAAATAATTAGCTCAATACAATATATCAAGAAATTAGTAAAGATTCAAACACATTCTATATCAGAATCCAATATTAGATAAATCTTACTAATTATACTAATACTATCTGAGACTAAGTAGCTAAAGTAATCTTCATGAAAGAAATCTATCTGGAGATAGTTATAGTCATCTACTTATCACTAATAATTCTGGATCTATTATAGAAGATTATTTATTTTTATTTTATTATTTTTTTTTTTTTTATAGTCTCTTAGACTTTTTCCTTTATTAATACAGCTATCTATCCTATATATAATATACTAAACCCACCCTTATCTAATCTCCCTAGAGGGCCCTCTCTCTCTCCCTCTCTCTACCACTAGGCCATTAATTACCTCCACCTGCCCACCACTCTGTCTTTTTTTTTTTTTTTTTTTTTTTTTTTTTTTTTTTTTTTTTTATAGTCACTTAGACTTCCCTTTATTATAGCTGTCTATAATAATAATAATACAATATCCCCCCCACCCTTCAACCAATACCCCTCAGATCCACTCTACTACCCTTTACTCTTCTCTGTCAGAGAACAATATAGTCACCCACCATCTGAATCCTCCTGCTACTTTTCTGAGAGATATACCCCCACCCAGCCCCCACCTATGCCACCATCCATTCAAAATATCCTGTAACAACCATTCTCAATATACCATGTCCACCACTTTGTCCATAAATCTCTTTCACCAGATGGCAGCAATGCCCACTCTGAGGACTCCATCCAACCCACCACTCTATCAGTATATCTCCCATCAACCCCTCCCATCTCAATAATCTCTCCTACAAACCCAGCTATTGTCTCTCCTCAAAAATGAAGAGCCAATGTCTAGCTAGCCCTACCTATACAGCTAAAACCCACCCTATAGTGAGCTATTCATTGCCACTTACCAATCTAGTTCTTAAATCTTCCCAGTGACCTCTCTCTCTATCTGGTCTTCTTTTTACACCCAACTGGTCTCCTACCACTATCCAAAAGTCCCTCAGAATCTTGTATATACTCTTCTAGCCAATATTCTGATATCTGTACAAATCCCCCAACTTGTTCTACATTATAGCATGTATCATATTTCAGTAGACCACATCCACTAGATGCCTAGTATGGAAATTCAATATAATATTTCTCCATAGCATCCACTACTATACTACTCAGTACTTGGGAGAAAGCCACCTTCACACCTCAGTACTCTATATCCAAACTCTTACCCAATATCACTCTTTGCTAATCCTTACTGCTTACTAACTGTCAGACCAAAGCTCCTGACCAAGTCTCCTATGACACTCCACTCTATCACTAATATCAAACTCAATAAGAGGTATGCCCCCTAGAAGCAGTTTGTCCTATCTTTATATAGCTGGTCTCTACAGCATCTCTCCTTTATTGCTATATCAGTATAAGTCTATGCAGTATACTCTATCTGCTACCCCCCACTAGAAGCCTTTATACTGCAGCCAATGGCTTCTACCCAGGTCTACCAGGGAAAGCAAATCCCCTGAGGACCCTCTTGGGGAGACTCTCATCTCTCACACCTTCTGTATCAATGACACCCATCTCTCTCTCCTTAGTTTTGCAGCCTGCTTCAACCACCAAGCTCCCAGACCATACAGCCTCTTTGGAAAGTCCATCAGTCCTAGCCCCTCTTGAACTACTGGCATTGAAAGGATATCCCAACTGATCTGGAACCACCTCCTAGCCTAAATTCAATCTCTAGCCAGCTTTATCAGTCTCTTCACCACCTAAGCTAGAAAGTCCAAGTGATAGGCAATATACCACAGCTTAGGGAATCAGTAGACATTCAGAATTATTACTCAGCCTATTAGAGAGATGTGGTGGCCTCTCTAGCCTTGAAGTACCTTCTCCCAGATGGCCACTCTCCTCTCCCACTACACTTATGATAAGACTGATCTATATACTGAAAGAAAGATGCTCAGATATCTCACTGTCTCTCTTGCTGAAATAATTGTTCCAATGACATCCCCTCCCACTAACCCATTTCCCAGCATCATTGTCTCATACTTATGCTAGTTGAGTTTTGCTCCAGAGTATACCTTATATCATTCTACTGTCTCTTTAAGAGTCTCAACATCTGCCACTAATCTAAGTCTAACCACCATGTTATCTGCAAAGACCCCCACCTTCTACACCATACCATAAATAGTGAGCTCTGCTATCTTCTGCTGAATCCTATCTATCAAAGATTCTAATAAAAGAGTATATAGAATAAAAGACAGTGGATCTCTCTAAGGAACCTCTCTCCCTAAGGAAAACACCATACCCTGGTGGCTATTACACATCAGTGCCACCCTACTACTCTCTAATAGATTTAATATAGAAGCTCAAAATAGTGAGAGAACTCTTATTCTGTCTAGTATCTTGCTCAGCCACACCTACCAAATATGGTCATAGACTTTCTTCTGGTCCAAAAAGACTAGTCTTCCATCTAATCTACTAGCCTTTGCTCCTTCAATGATACCATGGACCCAGGCCATCTCATCTCTGATAAGTCTGCCTTCAAAAAAGCCCTGCTGCTCCTTATCTAGTACTTAGAAGATTATCTATACTTAGCAATACTGAATAACCAAATATATATCTATAAGACTATATAATAGAAAGAGTCACTAGAGTCAGAATTGAAATACCTAAGATAACTAGTATAATCTTTACTATAATAGTTAATCAAAACACACTATAGCCAAAAGCTACAGAATAATAGAAAAACAGTGACTTTATAGAGAGACTTACTAAGAAGTTTGTTAAAATGACTACTTATCTAGAAGATATAGTAAAGGAAATCAGAGAGAGAGATCATTACCCAGTTCAGAAGTTTGTTGTAAGAAGAGAGATACCTACTATAGCTGTAGAGAGAAAGACCACTACTCTTATAAATATATTAATAAAACTAAGTATAAGATCCAGTTAAGTAATATTATTCAAAATAAAGAACAGGCTAACATTATTACTTTTGAAGAAATTAGAGAGTCTAATATAGAAGAAGAGAAAGTCTACCCTACTTAGACTACTAAGAAATATGTCTATAAAGAGCTCTACAAGAGACCACTGAAAGATCTAAGAAGAATCTAATAGAAAAGAAAATGAAGCCAACTATAGAGAGTAAAATTATTACTGAATAAATAGACCAAGATATAGAGCTTGAGCAAGCAATTGAAGATATTATTAGAGAAACTACTCTAGCTAGTAAGAGAGAAAAGAAGAAGAAGCTTTATAAGACCAAGACTTCCAAATATGATATCTTCAAAGATCTCAACTAACAAAAAGTCAATACAACCTTTAGCCAACTAATATAAATCTCTATATTTAGATAATAAATAAGATTTAGACTTATTGAGATAGTCAAGGACCAAAGTTGAAAGATAACTGAGGCTAATAATATTTAAGAAGACTCTGGAGAAGAAAGTAAAGATAATTACAAGATCTCTGTCTATATAATCTATTAGATTGAGGACAGAGTCTTTGAAACTATTATTGATACTAGAGTGAGAAGATGTCTCCTCAATAAGAAGGCAATAGACTGTCTAGAATAGGAGGTTGAAGAAGCAATCAAGTTAGTATTCATCATAGCAGATTGTATAAGAGTTATATTCTTAGAAAAGATCTGAGATATTTCTATCAAGTTTAGAGAAGTAATTATTATAGTAGATATAATTATAACTAATATAATTAACTATAATATTCTTATCAGTAACTGATGGCTTTATAAAGTCAGAGTAATAATTGATCTAAATACTCAGAAGATGCAGATTATCTACTGTAGACAGAAGATTAAATCTCTATTAATATCAATAAAGAAGTTTTATCTGAAATAGAAAAAGAAGAAAATAAGCAAGAAGAAGCTTACATAGTGACTACTTAGAAAAAGAAAAAGAAGATTAGATAGATGAGCAAAGAAGACTAGTATAGAAGATTATTGAAAAATATGCACTATAAGAAATCTGCCTATATAGAATTAGGATATATTATATAGAGCATATCAATAGCTATTATCAATATAATATTAGAGTTAAGAAAATCTATTACTAAAGAAGAGAAAAGGCAAAAGATGAGAAAGATGATAAACTACTAACTCTTCTAGAAGATAGTAATAATGAAGAAAAAATCAAGATCAGGATTTGAAAGATTTACTCTAATGCAATTCTACTAGAATATAAGTCAGAGAATATAGTTAGAATAGATATTACTACAGTAGAGAAAACTATACTTAAACTCCAAACAACTACTCTGTTCACAACTAGTCTAAAGATAACTATTTCAAAAAGACTATATTATAATTCTCAAGACAAGAAGTAGTCTAACTAAAAGCAAGATTACTATTAAAGAAGAAGTTATTGATTCAGATTATATTAGAGAAATACTACTTATTCCTTGGAACTACAATCTTATAATTCTATTTTCAATCAAGAAAAAGAAATAACTAGCATAGATATTGATCTTTCTGATTCTATAGCTAAAGATTATAGAAGTCAAAAAGTTGAAAAAAAAAAATGAACAGAGAAAAGAAAGAATTCAGATCTATAGGAAGAGAAGATAAGAAAGAAGAAACCATAAATAAGTATAGCTATATTATCAAGAATAAATTCTTACTCAAGAAGAAACTCAAGAAGATACTCTATAAATTTGAGAATATTCTTACTACAGATTTCAAAGATATTAAAGAAAAGACACTATACTATTACTATGATAGATATAGAAGACACTGAATCAATCTATTAGAAGGTAAGACTCATCCTACCAGCTTACTGTGAATGGTTTAGAGAATAAATCAAGTAAATAGAAGAAACTAGTATTATTAAAGTAGTTAGTAGTCCTTGGGCTTTATAAGTTATACTAGCTCTAAAGAAAGAAAGCAAACCTGGAGAATTTATTTCAAGACTCTGTACTGATTACAGAAAACTCAATCTGGTTATAAAGAAGAATTACCAACTATTGCCTCTTATTGATGATATTCTCATAAATTTGGAAAATAAAGTATAGTATTATAGTATCTTAGATTTATATTCAAGATTCTACCAAATTGGCCTCACAGAAATAGTAAGTAAAAAGTCAGTCTTTATCACCTCAGATGGAATCTATATTTATCTGCAAATGCTATTCAGAATGTGCAAAATAGTAGTAAGCTTCTAGTAAATGATGAACAAAATATTTTACTATAATATAGAAAGATGAATAATAGTTTATATAGATAATATTATTATTTACAACAAGATAGTATAGGACTACTTATAGTATATCTAATAGATGATAGAAAAATTGAGAAACTATAATTTGTATATTAAGTCTAAGAAGTACAAGTTTACAGAAATTGAGATTTCCTATTCTAGCTATATTATTAATTAGAATAGAATATATATAGACTTTCTTAAGATTTAAGCAGTAGTAGTATATTCAAGATCTATTACTATTATAGAAGCTCAAGCCTTCATGAGACTTACCTTATACTATTGTAGATTTATATATTGTCTATAGTAATAAAGAAAGTTATTTGGCTATATCAGCTATTAAAAAAACTTTACTCATTCATCAAAATAACCAATCTATAATTACTATAACAAAAAATCCTATTTATTATAGTAGAATAAAGTATATTGAAGTATAATACTATTATATTAGAGAATATATAAAAAATGAAACTATATATTTTTATAGAATATATAATTATAGATTATTTTACTAAAGCTCTCTTAGAATCTAAATTCAAGTAATATACTAAAGAAATAAGTCTTATAGTAAACTATATACTAGCAATAGAACTATATACCAGTAATAGATAATTATAAGATATTTTATAATAAAAAGAAAATAGAAAAACAATATATTATATCTTTCAATATCTCTCTCTCTTCAAGCATTATATTATGGTTATTTATCAGTTTTTTTTTTTTTTTTTTTTCTTTTTTTTTTGTTTTTTTTTTTTTTTTTTTTTTTTTTTTTTTTTTTCTTTTTCTTCTTTTTGAGATTTTCTATTACTATCTATCTATATTCTTTATTTTCACTATAGTTTCTTATACTTTAAGCATATATAGATAGTATTCTTTTAGTATATTTAAAGTTATTTTGTAGTTATTACTTAGTTATATTATATTTCTACATATATTATATTCTTTCTTACATATTATCTCATTGAGTGAGAGTATTGAAATTCTCATTATTATATATCTCAATAATGTGACTTATATATAACTATATTATCTTTGAGCTATATCACTTAATATGTAAAAATATAAATAATCAATAAATAATACTACTGCTCTTCTTTTTACTCCATATTTTCAATATATTTACAACAATATTGGTCTAATAATCTAGTCCTGATGAATAGATAAGTCTGGTCTATATATTATTAAGATAGAGATATATAATACTACTCTTATATAGCTAAAATAGTATAACTATTGGTTCTCATTATAGCCTAAGAATAATGAGAGAATAGTACTCAGAGAAGAGAGTGAGAGAGAGTTTTGGTCTATATAGTCTAGATTCTCTTCTAATAAAAATCTATTAGGACCTAATTTTATTTTTTTTTTTAAAAAAAAAATAAAAAAAAATAGTAATATATATATATATATATATATATATTAATAAGCTCAGTATATATAGTATATATTGATAAGTTAATAAGCTTAGCAAGTACACTTTAGTAAACTCAATATATATATAGCTAGTATATATTTGAATTATTAATAATAAGCTTAATGTAATATATGCATTAAGTCTCTTGAGCTTAAATCATATTACTAATTAGTTATATTTAACTTCTTAATAGATCTTAAGTTTTTTAAATTATTATTTTATATTATAAATTATTACTTAAAGTAAAATTCTATAATTATAATCAGAAATCAGTATATTTCAACCTTTTAAGCTTTAGTTATATATTATTTATATATTTTTACTAAATTCTATAGATTTTTTTTCAATAATAAACTTATAAAGATATTATAATATAAAGATATATATATATAACTAGATTATATATATATATTTATTTATTTATTTATTAGTAAATTATACAATTACTATATAACTATTATCAATTTTTACAGAAATTTCTTATCTTTTATAAAAATATTATTATAATATAATTTTTTTCATAAATTTGTATCAAACTATTTATATAGATATTATCTTAAGTACTTCTTTCTCTGCTATCTTACTAGTTATAAGATTTGGTAAGTAATCTTCTAAGTTTCCTTTCTCTTATTATTACCCCCTCTACTTTGGATTGGTTTACTATATATATAAGAACATAGTAAGAGAGAGATAATAGTAATGAGTTATCCTTTTATTGGTATCCAATCAGTATCTTCTATACTTTTTTACAGTTTTTGATATCTTCAGCTATATCTGGAGTATACTTGTTTTAGTACAATACTTTTTTTCTTTTACTATCATTAATAAGATATCATCTGATATATTATAGACTATATATAGAGTTGACCAATCTTGGGCATCAAGTACTAGTATAGATTATCTATAGGTCTTCAGTATCTGTGGTGGAGCCCTCTGAGCTTTGGTGAGCTTTTTGGTAAGTACAGTTCTGGTATAGATAACTGTTTTTTGGATAGAGTTGAGATGAGAGAGGAGATGGCTATCATAGATAAGAGAAAGAGCAATTATGATAGATCAGTAAAGTACCAGGCTAGGGGTGATTATTGGAGCTGAGATAAGTACTATATTGGTGGGGCCTTCTAATTAGTATAGAGTGATTAGGTGATAGATATTACTCTTGGCTGCTTTAACAATTTGTGAGGTTGGGTCCTAGTCATTGAGGGTAGTTGGGGGGCCCAAGGCTATCTGAATCAGACATCTTAGCTGTACTCAACTGGAACTAGAAACTAATATAGCAATATAATTAAGATCTGCAGGCTTGAGTAGTAGAGTATTGGGGGGTTTTTTTTCATCTTATATATAAGTTCTCTACTTATCTCATCAGGAAGAACTAGATCCTACCCACTGTTTTATACTTTAAGGAGAGTTTTTTCTTTATCTATTACTCTTCTTAAGACAGCAGAAGCTATACTATTTAACTTAGGTATGGTCTTATACATATGTTGGGATTTTAGATATATATCTAAAAGTATATATTTATTACTCTCTAGTAGTAGGAAGAGTATAGTATATAGAATAAGGTACAGGCAATTCTATTTTACTATACTTGATATGATCAAGCTACTGAACTATAGTTAGCCTAGATTTAATAAGGATATAGTACTCAGTGGGTGGTGGGGGAGGGTTTTGGCCTATATAGTCTAGATTCTCTTTTAATAAAATTTACAGAATTTTGGGTCTATAAAAAAAA
>RBNI01004441.1:0-14053 GCA_003990745.1 Jimgerdemannia flammicorona | reverse complement strand
AAAAAAAGAGATGATATATTTATGTCTATCTTTCTTCTAAGCTAGGACTGCTCCAAGTTCTATAATACTTATATCTGTCTGCAGAATGAACTCTAGGTTCCAATCTGTTCTTCTGAAAATGGATACTTGGGTCAACCTAGTCTTGAGTTCATTGAAGGTTTCTTGATATTTTTTTGTTCATATAAATTTGGTCTCCTTCTTTAGTAGCTTATAAATAGGTAGTATCCTTTGATAAATCTTCTGTAGTAGGAGGTCAGTCTAAGGAAGATATGGACTTCTGTAGTTATTCTGAGTCTTAGGTAGGCTGCAATAGCCTCAATCTTCATAGAGTCCATATGAATTCCAGTCTGATTGGTGAGATGTCCTAGATAGATAATTTCCTGAGCTGCAAACTTATACTTTTTGGGCTTGATATAGAGGCTATGCTCCTTGAGCTTCTTGAGGGCTAACTTTATGTGGTTGATATGTTCCATGTAGTATTGCTGAAGATGATCACATCATTGATATAGACAAAGAGCCATTTTCTAATCTCATTACTGAAGACTCTATTCATTATTCACTAAAAACTTTCTGAGATATTGTACATTCCAAATAACATTCACAGGTAGATATAAGTACTATATATCAGGTGTAATAAAGACTGATTTCTCACTGGTATCTTGAGTGAGATCAATCTAATAGAAGCCTGAGAACAGATCTAAGATGGTGTAGTATTTGGCTTCACTTCCAAGGATGATAAGGATTTCTTAAATATTTGGCAAGGGCTGTCTATCCTTCTTATTGATTACATTGAGCTTCCTGTAATCAATGCAGAGTCTTGGGGCAAACTCTTCAGGCTTGCTTCCTTTCTTTGAGGTGAGGACAATAAGTGAAGCCCAGGGGCTAATAGCTTGCTTGATGATTCCAGCTTCTTCTATTTCCTTAAGTTTTACTTACAGCCATTCTCTGTAGACAAGTAGTATAGATCTGGCTTTTTGGTAGATGGGCTTGGTATCATCAGTGTCAACTTTATGATAGTACTTGGGTTCTTAATTATAGATATCCCTGAAGTCTGTAGCAAGTACTTCTTCATTCTGGTGCAGGATCTTGAGAAGTTATTCTTCTAGGGAAAAGTTTTCTCCAATGGTATATGTATACTTATTCTGATCCTTATCTTTCTTATGCTCAAGTTTGGTAATCCCAGTAGATCTAAAGTCTTGTTCTTCTCTCTTAGACTTGATGAGTTCAATGGCTTCAGTGATCTTGAGCTTCTTGACTTCATGAATCAGCATCTGGCCAATCCGGTCATGCTTCTTGACTTTAAATAGGGTGGTGGGGTTGTGATTCCTGACTATGAGAAAGATCTCATCTGTGTAATCAGGGTCAATTACTCCTCCTTCAACTGAGATTTTGCTTTTGGCCAGACTGCTCCTATAGTAGGTCTTTATAGATCTTGATCAATGGTACAGTTTTGCTATTACTAAAGGTAATACTTTTTTTCTCAGTAACTGGTCTGCTTTAGGCTTCAATCCTCTTGGCAGTCTTGGTGCTAATATAGTTTTTAGTAGCACTACTGTTCAGTAAGATATTAATATCCTGTCTGTGAACTTGGCCTGTGAACTTGATGCAACTGTCCTTCTTCTTAATGGTGTTGAGCTCTTTGTCCTCATTGTTTCAATTGCTGTCAGTCTCCTCAAAGTCAGTCTCTTCTCATCCTTTATAAAGAGAGTAGTCTTGTTTGAGTTCCTCAGTCTGTTGAGCTTAGTATTTCTCAGATTGAATTTTGAAAACTTTAGAGAAGTATATATAGTATTTACTAATATATTTCATATAGTACATTCAGATAGAATGAGAGCATCATCCACATCATATATAACTATCTACAATTCTCTTATATCAGTTTTCATCATCTTCCTTCATTGTGGTAATCTTTTGACTAAGGGGTTTATTGGTTGATCCAAACTCTTTCTTACTATAGTCTGTCTGAGAGAGCTCAGAGACTTCTTCAATAATGAGATCTTGATAGATTTCTTCAATAATTACTTAGGGAATTCTTTGACCTTTTGACTTCAAATGATATGTCTCCAAAATTTTACAAGATGACCTAGATTTCACTAGTAAATTCTTAATCAACTACTTCTCCTCTTAGCCTGATGTTGAATTCTTTGGCCAGACTACTTTACTCAGCTAGGTGAATATATATTTCTTTAGGGGCTTGCATTGTAATCTCAGTATATACTGTAGTATTAGTACTTGGTAGAATAGTGAGGTCTTGGCTGCTATAGAGGTTATATTCTATATCAGTGAGATAGACCTTAATGGGAATGATTGTCTTATACTATATCTTCTATACTTTGATGAAATTCTTGAAGTTTTTCTTTTCTGGACCTTCTTCAATAATAGTAATGTTCTGGTTATTAAGTTTATCTGATCTGTTTCTCTTCTCAGAGTATATGAAGGAGATATATCCTGCCTTCTTATAAATGAAGTACAATTTTTTTTTCATAAAGCTGCTCCTTTTTATCCTCATTAAGAGATCTGAGTTCTCTGGGGTTTTACTTATTCCTTTGACATTCCTTTGATCATTTCTTCTAGTAAGATTCCTTCTATCTTAGTTATCCTTCTTGTGTTCTAGATTTTGTAGAGCCTATATAATAAGGATTTTACAAGCTCTTGGTAAAGTATCAAGTAGTAGGAACATCCTTGGGGAAGACCTTATTCCTTAATCTTCTGAGTGAGCCAGTCTAGTAAAGTAGCAAAAAGATAGTTGGCTCTAGTACTATTGATGACCAAATTATTTTCCTAATAGATAAGTCCCATATTTTTGAAGTAGACATCTATTTTGATAGTAAAGATTTCTAGATCCTTCTCACTATTTTTATAAAACTTCATCTGAGTTAGTTTATTCTATTTTTTATATGTATATAGACCACATTTCAGAATTTGGTCAATAGCAGAGTCTTGAGTCCTAAACCTACTATATAGTCATCCTAACCTAGTCTGGTGTGGCCAGCTATCTATCTATTAAATTGAGAGTGGTCTTCTCAGATTACTGAATGTTCTTCTAGAATATACTAGAACTCAGCTACTATTTTAGTAAAGAATATTACTACTGTTTCCACTTATGCTACTGATGTGGTAAACAGCTATTGGAGAGTATTATCTTAGTTATTGATGAGTATCCTGATAGGTACTCAGTTATTATTTTATTAGTTTGCTCAGTATCCTATATCAACTATATTGATGAAGGTTTCAATATTGCTGTTTTTTCCACTAAAAGTATGGATTCTCAAGGTCTTGGTTAGTTTGTTCTGTTTAGCAATTTTTCTTACTATCTCTGCTAGTGTAGCTAGCTGGGTAGTCAGGGCTACAATATTGGCATCTATCATTGTATTAGCTATTGGTGGTAGGTCTATAGAGGTAGATTCTTTTGAAGACTATTCTGTCTGATGAGATTATAGTACTATATGACTTGGAGTTACTTGATTTCTAGAGATCAGATCAAAAAGTCCTACAAGAGTTAGTAAGTCAAACCTCTGTATAGATAGCTGGATTAGTTCTGGGGTCTAGTCTTCTTGATCTGGGAATCCTTGGTAAATTCCTAGGCCTACTGTTCCTTGTTGGCTATCATCAGACTCATAACCTATAGTTTTTATCTGACTCTCTTCTTTAATGAGAGAGTGCATTCTCATACTGACTAGGTCCTTCAAAGAGGATATTAGTTTCTGATTAAGTAGATGGGTCTACTTCTTGATCAGCAGTAGAGGGTGAGTATTTTGCCTATTCAGTCTCATATCTTAATATAGTAGAGATATAGTAAATAACTAGCCTATAGTAGAGAGAGGTTCTGATAGGAGTATAATAATATCTATCTAATACAATCTACTCAGCAGCTGCTACTCTTACTACAGAGGGTAAGATATAGTCTAGAAATTTCTGGGTAGCTATAGTAGTAGATTCTTGGGTTCTAGTGGTTCCAAGATAGCTACAGAGAAATATCTAGAACCTATAGCAGCTGGCTGAGTTTCTAAGACCTGGGTAGAAGTTCCTAAAGACCTCATATAGATCTCTGGATATCTGGTCAATTACTAGCTGGTGGGTTTCTGAGTCAGTGATTTCCTAGTGCTATGGTCCTAATAGTAATTGCTTATCTGGCTCTGGTTTGGAGATTTGTTCCTAGAGAATCTACAATTGGTTCTGAGGTTACTCCTGTCCAAGGTTGGTCTTGATCCAACTTCTCAGAAGTATATTCTTAATACCTTCTTGGCTCAGTAATTCTGCTATTACCAAGTTATATATAATAACTCTTATTTCTACTTCTCTCTTATCTTTTGGATAATTAGAGAAATAAGGTATTACTTAGGGAATTAGTATATAAGTATACCAAGAAGTCTTTAGTATGAGAAAGTGCTTGCTTAAAAGTAGTTATAGTGGCAGTATCCTTCTTATTTACTATAATTATAAGGAACTTATTCTTTGCTATATATAGACTGAATTTACATTGGAATTCAGGTTCAATAAAGAGTTTACTTAAGTCTTTAAAATTTATATATTAGTCTTAGTTCTGGCAGAAGTTAGCTAAGCTTCTGGAGTTTAGTCAGAAATACTATAGTTACTTAGGTATCATTACTAAGACTCAGAGAAATATATATATATAGAGGAGGAACTTAATTCTTATATCAAGGACTGATGGAAACTAAGAGATATTTATATAAGTTAGTTCATGATTTTTGACTAAGTATGAGTGACTAATTTGGTAACTATGGATGAGATTTGTGATCATGATCTTTGTCAAGTAGTTTGTACTCAAAACACTTTATAATCAGGACCTTTGTTATTAGATAATAATCAGTTGCTATGGTGCTTTTACTGCAGTACTAATTGCTGAGGATAAGCTGGATATCATTTATTTATATTATTTATATCATTTGCATCTATTTATTATTTGTATGTCACTTGATGATGATATTATTACTGGGTCACATGATTACTCATTGTATATTATGTCTTATCTTTTATTCTATTACAGATGATTTGATCATTCATTCTATTAGAGATAGTGTATTTCTCTATAAAACTTTTTACTTCAAACTTAAGCTAACTGAGATTTATTCATTACATATTAGGGAGTATTTATACAACTTTTAGGCAAAAAATAAGGTTAGGTAATTAGTTGTAACTCACAATTACTAAAAGATATTATTTAGTATACTTTTGGAATTCAGGTGACTAACTAACTAGATAAGGCAAATTTTATATTTGTGATAAATTTGGCTAGTTAATATATAGTCACTGTTTGTATAACTAACTAACTTACTCAATTTAGCTAATAGAGCTATCCTCATATATTTTAAAATTCAATATGACTGAAATTATATCATTCTCATCCTTCTTCTCATTTTCTTCAAAGAGTCTAGCCAAATCATTATATTTCTCATAGTTATACTGAAGTCAGTAAGAGAGTCTTGAAATGAGAAAAGGAAGTTGTTGACATTATCTTTTAATAAATAAGTAGATTGCCATCATTCTCCAGATTGTCTGAGAGGGTGATATTATCAAAGAGTATAAGATAATTCTGCTCTTAAGATCTCTAGTCAATAGTGAGATTATTCAAAAGTAGAGAACATCTGTAGAATTCAGAAGATAGTAGACTCTCAAGAGAGGGTCTTGAAATAATACAATTAGACCATGAATGAATTGGTCTAGATTGTCTTCTAGGATAGAGTTTCAAAGGTCTTGAACCTTATCACTCTTGATTATGATAGTAGATTGAGCCTCTTCTGCAATCATTTCCTTAAGGTAATCTGTATGGCAACTTGTCAATTCTTAGATATCAGAGACTTTGATATATTCTAGATTGAAAATAGCCCAAGGTATATACCTGAAGATCTGATGGACTCTTTTGGATAGTTTCTATTTATGTCTGTTCATATATGTGGTATTTATAATTTTTTGAGAACAGACTTATGCAAACTCTTAGCAGAGGTAATATCCCAGCTTATATTCTTACCACATCCAAAGATACTTAGCAGTAGTACTCCCAAAATAAATATTCGAATCAATTTGAAGTGGATATATATGGTATTCAAATTGAATTGATTTGATTCAATTTGAATATTGTTTTGATTTCCAAATTAGAACACAAACATTTTTCTCAATAACTCTATGTGTTTTCATCTGATTTTGATTAAACTAGTGTCTTTGGAAAGCTCTCTAAAATGGCTTTCCAATGATACTAAGATCACCAAAATTAGATAAAAACACATGGAGTTATTGAGGAAAACATTTGTATCCTAATTTGGAAATCAAAATAATGTTTGAATTGAATCAAATCAATTTGATTCGAATACTATATATATCTACTTTGAATTGATTCAAATATTTGTTTTGAGAGTACTACTTAGCAGCAGTGGTGATTCTTGTCTCTATTTCTCAGTAGTTGAGAGCATAGTAGTAGAGGTCTCTTATATAGAGGTTCAGACTAGAGGTCCATCTTATATATAGTCTCATTACTCTCTTGATATTAGTAATCATCTATTCTTGAACTGATGGACCTGAATAGCTCCTTGATCTGACTGTTTAGTAGATGGCAGATATTTTATTTTGTAGTAAGACTTCTATTTATGATTAATGCTTTATACTTCTTCTCTTGATACTTCTTTTATATCTTGAAGATTTTCTCCTTTAGTCTAGAATAATACTCAAATGAGCTAATCCAGATCAGATTTGAATCTCATCCAGATTAACTTGGATGGGATTTAAATCTCATCTAGATCAATTTGAATCAATTATTATTTTGATTTCCAAATTAGATAATTAAATGTTTATATCAATAAATTGATAAATAATTATCCAATCTTAATAATCTTAATATTATTTAAAAGCCCTTAATAAGGCCTTTCTAATGATATCAAGAATATTAAAATTAGATCATATATTGCTAAGTTATCAAGGAAAATATCTGACTTACCAATTTTGGAAATTATTCAACTTGTCAATTTTGGAAATTATTCAACTTGTCAATTTTGGAAATTTTTTCAAAAGAACATTTTCCTTAATAGCTTGGCAATGTGTAATCCGATTTTAATGTTCTTAGTATCATTAGAAAGGCCCTATTAAGAGCTTTCAAATAACATCAAGATTATCAAAATTAGATGATTATTCATTAAGTTATTGATGTAAATATTTAATTATCTAATTTGGAAATCAAAATATAGTTGATTTGAATTGATCTGGATGGGATTCAATCTAAATCCAATCTGAATCTATTTAGATTAAATTGACTTATTCAGAATACTAGTTCAGAGAGTAGAGTTACCTAACTAGTAGTAGTATATCACTAGGCTTATTATGAGTTATTATAAGTTTAGTTACAGATCATCTTATGATCAAGATGAGTTATAGTTAAGTTATGATTTGTAGTCAGTGACTTGTGAAGTCAAGACAGTCTTCTGAATTCTGATGTTACTGGTTTTAAAGATATAATTATAATATATATAAGATTGACTGAGTTAAGTAAGATTTATATCATATTTATATATCATATAATATAACAGTTATATTATATATATATATTTATTTATCTATAGTTACTATAAATAATCTTATTATCAATCTTAGTATAAAATTATCAGATTTTAAAATGAAGATTATGAGGAGTATATGAGAGTATCAAAGATATTTTACTTAAAGTATCATCAGTCCTGTAGATTGTTAAAGATTAGTCTATCAATATGAGTATTTAAATATACTAAATATATATATTTATATAAATATATTTAGTATATATTTAAGTTATATAGTAAATTCAGATTAAAGGATTCAGATTGAAGGATTCAGATTAATTAATTTAGATTAAGTAATTTAGATTAAAGAATTTAGATTGATCTGAGTTAGCTCAGATTATTTTAGATTTAAGATTTAGATCAAACTATTATATAATAAATCAAATTCAGATTTGATTTGAATTAACTTATTTAAAGTACTATTTACAGTAAACTTATTTATATAAATAAAGTAGTTAACTAATATAACTTTATCAAAGAAGTTAGCTAACTTTAAAATCTGCTATATTTTGACTTACTTATTAGATAAAGTCTGAGAAATTACTATTATCTACTAATATATTATATTATATAGAATCTGTATTATTTAAAAAGTCTACTGAATTTATAATATTATTTATGTAAACCTATCTAATTAGAAAATTACCAAAATTATCTTTACTATATAAATAAGAAACTATTTATATTTTATTACTTTATGATAAAGTATATAACTAGAGACTCAAGTTAATCTATATAGCTACCCAAACTTATAATTTACCTATATTAAGTTGGGTATATTATAATACTAATATAACTTTACTATAGTAAACTTATATTAATAACTTTAGTAATATATATATGAATAAATAAATCTTAAATTAAAATAATATATTTTATATAAAATACATATTAATAATATATAATAAACAGTATTTTCTTTCTTTTCTTTCTTTTTCCTCTTAGTATGTCTTCTCTTATATAGTATTTCTTTTTTTACAAAATATTGACAAATTAAGAGAAGTAATTCTTCTTAGTATAAATAATGAGTTTCTTATCATTAGTTTCACCTCTCTGAGTAGTTATGAGTCAATTATCATCTCTTCCATACTCTTATCACTATTCTCTGCTCTAATACAAGACTATCAAGAATATATATATATCTATAAGACCAGATATTATCTCAGAGATTATCTGAATGAGCATAAGGATTTCTATCATTATCAAAAACTAATCTGAATGTTTAAGCTAAAAATATGACAAATATAAACATACTCTAAATAAATACTCTTATACAATATATATATATAATATTAGTGAGATAAGCTACTTTATTAGCTCTTATAACTTCAGAGATATTTAAAGGATATAGTGTCTATTATTTTTATTACCATAAATCTCATAGATTAGTATATGATAATTGTGAATAAACATTACTTCTTCATCAGAATAGTCTGCTTTAGTCTTACCTATAAGGCTTAGAAGTAAATCAACAAATGTATATAGTTAGCTATATAAGCTAATTAAATGATAAAGAAGTATTTTTCAAATAAATATCTCTTAAAGGATGATATTTAATGAGCTGAGTATGAGATCCTTAATACAGTTCATTAGTATCTAGTAATTACTAGTAATACAGAAGTAAGTCTTAAGTATCTATTTATAGAGTCCTTTATAATATAATGAAACAACAAATAACTTATAGTCTATATAAATTAACAATAATTGATGAACATCTTACTGGATTTGACAGTTATACTATTGTCAAAACAAGCCTACAGATCACTTGAAGACTCAGCACTTAGTAGTTATCTTTCAACAACCTAATGAGATCTTGCTTAGTATAATTTGAGTATAATATTAATATATTGTCCTCAGTATGGCTCTAAGAGTACTATTCTTTGCTATTTGAACTTTAGGATGCATCTAAATAGAAAGGGTGAATGTAGAGATATGTGCTTAGAAATTGATACATCTTAATAAGTAAAATTCTTATATAATTCTACCATTAGCTATTAGTAGAAGAAGTCTACTATCAGTCACTATATGCTTAATAATTAAGTATATAGAAGCTCCCAGTAGACTTCTTCTGCAAGAATTACTTAGAGGAAGCTTATATATCATAGTGGAATTATCTAGTAAATAGCAAGAATATGTATAAATATGAAGAAATTGGAGATGACAATAAAAGTAGTTCTGAAATCTTAAATAAGTGTATGCATATTGCCAAGGATCAGATATCTAAGAAATATCTCATATGACAGGTCACTTTTCAGGCTCCCCTGGTGGTACCCAGACACATTTCTTAGTAAAAATCCTTAGTAAACATGTCCATACACCCCCGCCTCTATAACCCGGGAACCCTCACACTATAGACCTACCCCAAATAAGGAAGATGTGACTCGCGTTTGTCTGCCGCAGCTTCCAGTATAAAATCCACCCCCCTAGGTCTCTCCTGTCTTTTGTTCGAAATTCCCCATGAACGTCATCAAGCACATTCAAACACAGATCCAGCAACCCAGTGTTGCTATCGGCACCGCAGCTCTACTCATTCTCACCTCTTCCATGTTCGCGTGGAGGAGGAGACGGAGCGCCGCAGCGGCCGCGGCTGCTCGATCATCAAAGTATCCGCCTGAGACCGTGGTGGTGTATCGATACAGCCATCCGGAGAAAAAGTCCAATCCCGACATTGTGCGTAACACACATTTTTTTCAATACCATTTGTATTCGCAAACGCCCAGGCAATTCACATGCCCATTCCACCCGCCGCATCCCCCAACCAGTCTCCCTTCATCGCCAAGCTTGAAGCCTACCTCAAATTCAGCTCGACGCCCCATGTCCTCGCCACCGGCACCCTGGAGAACGCTCCCAAAGGCAAGTTACCCTATATTGAGCACAATGGGCGGCTCATCGGCGACTCTTCGCTGGCCATCGAGTACCTAGTCGCGTGCGGGGCGGCACCAGATCTCGACGCGGGTATCGGGGACGAGAAGAAGGCGGTGGCGAGGGCCATGAAGATTATGGTAGAAGAGCATCTGTACTTTGCACTGGTGTGGGAGCGGTGGACCGTGGACGAGAATTTCAAGGTTGGTTGGAGCTGAAAGAGATTAGGGGAGCCGGTTGTTGTGATGGTGGTTTCGTGACTAAATGTGGGTTGGTTTGGTTTGGTTTGGTTTGGGTATTAGATATATAGCGATGTTGTCTTTGGTGGCTTGCCCTTCCTACAGAAGTTGTTTGTCCCCTCCATGGTGAAGAAGTAAGCCATTGTTTTTTCCTTTTCGACGCGGCCTGTACTACTATTTCTATCCAGCCCTCTTACCACCCGCACCTCGCGCGTCCACGCAGAAAACTCAGCAAAATTATCTATGCGCAAGGCCTAGGCCGGCACAGCCCTTCGGAGATCGTCGACATCATGAGGGGCCACATCGACGCCCTCGCTACGTTCCTCGGCGACAATCAGTGGCTAATGGGTACGGAGGGGCCTACGCTCGTCGATGCCACCCTATTCGGGTTTCTGGGGAGCGCGCTGACGATGAAGAGGTGGGTATAGCAAAGGGTGTGGGGTAGATTGGTCGTCGTAAAGAGGGAGTTGATCGATTAGGACTAATTCTTCTCTGTATATATGATATGGTATACAGAAGCAACCCGGAACTCAACAAGGCTATTTGCTCCCATGCAAACCTCGTGCAGTACGCAGTGCAGGCTGCGGAGAAGTACTACCCAGATTACACTTTTTATAAGGAGTTGCTGTAGTCGGGTGAATGGGATCGAGACGGAGGGGTTTGACGATATTAAAGCGATTGGAGCAAGTTGATAAATATGGTGTAAGAAGCAAGATCCAAGTTCTAGGTTTTATTTGCATTTAACAGAATAAACTGGAACACGAATGCTATCTTGTTAATATCATCTATTGCGGTTTGTCCATGTGACCCTTCGCACGAATATAAAGGTCTCGTGCATAATCAACATATAGGCTTAATGGCAAGCTTGTATGTAATATAGTAATGATAGTAATTTGATGAATAGAGTTAGATTCTTGGTGAGAAAGATTATCTGGAATCGCCCTTATTCTTTTTTTATGGATGGACTGGGTGGAGTATTTTAAGAACGGATGCGGAATAGCTACCGCACATCACTATTTACAAAAGCGAATTGTGAGTGGATGCGGGGGCTTTTCCGAATGCGCTGCGGCAATGGGGGTGGCGATGACGGTGGTGGCGACGACAAAGGTGATCAGAGGGGGGGGGCGAACTTCATTGGTGAGGAAGGGACCACAACCGCTTTTTGCTGGAGATTTGGACATTTGACATGACCATTCACCCTCCTGAATTTGTTAGCCCGTTGAGGTTCGGTCATCAACTACACGGGAAATCCCGCTAGGGAACGGCCCATCGAGCTTGTCGGTTTGGCTAAGAGTTGTGAGAGATATTTTCTCTATTTTAATTGTTCCTGCAGCTATCCAGCTCAGCTTAGCTCAGATTCAGTTAATGTACACCAGTTTCAGTACACCAGTTTCAGTACACTATGCACTAGTTCATCTTTGTTATTTTCTTTATTCTCTATCAAGCATATAGTTGTATGATATTTAGCAATTAGTTATTAGTAATTTTGTATCTTCAGTTTGCATATCCCTTCCACCCATCTCTCTTGGTTGAAAAACAATAAATGGTCTCTTTTTTTATTTTATTTCTATGAGTACTAGGCCTCTTTATTAACTAATCTATAACAAACACATAGTTCTTATATAATATCAGTAGTCTCAACCCAATCCCATCCTATCCTATCTCAATATACTTGTCCCCCCTCACCCATACTTTCTTAAAAACTACCAGATCATTAATCACTTCAACCTACTTACTACTCCTCTTACATATATATATATCTCTTTTACTAGATATTTATGGCAATTTCTATAAAGGTTCTACCCACTCCATCAATCTGACAGAATATCTACTATCAATCTCTCCCACCTTACTATTCTTTCTTTCAAAATCATCTATCTTTTATCTTCAAACATATACTGCTAGTGGCCAGCCAACCTCACTTATATTATTAACATCTATCTAATAGTGAGTTACTCATTACTGATATACTCTACCAACTACTCTCTTAAGTTATCTTATCTCTCTCCCTCTCTACTATCTTATTTTCATATCCCCAGGTAACTTCCAATCATTATATAGAAGTTACTAAGTATCTTGTACTCTTATAATCAATATTTTAGTATTTATATAATTTTTTCCTTCTGCTCTATATTATAACAATTCTTATACTCAAAAACTTCTCCTTCTATTAAGTATTCTGATCTAAAGTTCAATATGATATTTCTCTTCAAGATATATCACTACACTACTTAGAATTTTGAAAAAAGCTATCACTATATCTCAGCACTTTAAGACCAGACTCTAGCTCAGTTCTATATCTCACTAATACCTACTAACTATCTGTCTATTGATCACAGATCCTGTCCCACTTCTTATTGATACTCTATATCAATACTAATATCAAAGTTTATTAGTGGAAAATTACTCAATAAAAGTCTGTCCTATCTCTATATCATAGGGCTCCATTATATCTCTTCTTTTATAATCTCACTAAAATAGACCAATACAGTGAGTCCCCTCTACCACCCTCTATTAGAATTCTCTATACTATAAGTACTTACTACCTCTCAGTCTAACTATTAATAATAAATTATCAGAAGAACCTCTAGAAGAGACTCTTGTCTCTCAGACTTTCTATATCAAAGACACCTATCCTTCATCTTATAACTCAATAGTTCTCTTTAACCACCAAGCTCTAAGACAACATAACCTCTTTGAAAAGTCCACTAGACCTAAACTCCTCTATTCACTTGAGTTACTAGGATCTTCCAACTTATCTGGCTCTATCTTTTAGCTCAAATCTAGTCTTTAGCTATCTTCAATAATCTCTTTACCATCTATGCCAAAAGGTTTAAGCAATATACTAGATATCACAACTTTAGTAACCAGTAGATATTAAAATTAATATCTGTCTAGTAAAAGAAATATAGTACTCTCTCTAACTTCAAAAAGTCTTCTTTTATTTCACTATCCTTCTATTTTACCAAGTTCTAAATAAGACCAATCTATATATTATTAGGAATATATCTAGATACTATACTATCTCTTCAATAGAGACAATAGTATCTATAATATCTCTATCTATTAAACTATTCTTTAGTATTATTATCTCATACTTATGCTAATTGAGTTTAGTTCTAAAGTACTTCTCATATTAGTTAACAGTAATTCTCAGCTCACTAATATCATTAATAAAACTAAGCCCAATTACTATATTATCTGCAAAGGCCCCAACTTTCCAGACAATTCCTAAGACCAAAAGCTCTAATATTTTGTAGCAAGTTCTGTCTATTAATAGCTCTAATAATAATATATATAAAATAGAAGACAGTGGGTCCCTCTGGAAGATCCCTCTCTCTAATGAGAATAAGATATCATAATGTCTATTGTATGTATAAGATTACTGTCCAGCTGCTCTTTTTTTTT
>RBNI01004440.1:0-14054 GCA_003990745.1 Jimgerdemannia flammicorona | reverse complement strand
TTTTTTTCTGGGAAGGGTGGGATCGTTTGAATATTGTTTATTTTGATATCGATGCCGCTTGACCGTGTTTTTCGAAAACTTTGACGATGCTCGTTTTCGATAGAATTTCCGGTTCCTTTGTTAGTGCTTGCCCACTTGTCGGTACTTAGAGAAACTGGATCTTGATAATTGAAGTCTAGTATATTTTATGCCTATTGACAAGCGTGCTTTATTCCATCCTTGGAGCCAAGAAGCAAGCGTGCATGCATGCCGACCGCCGCTGCTTTTGCCTTTTCTGTGTGTCGACAAATTTGGGTTGGCCATACCAGAAGGGGAAACCTTAAGGGGTGCCATGCGCTTGATCCCGTGGTTCTGGAAATATATGACACGTTTATCCGTATAAAGCCAACTCGCGCACTCAGGATCATGCAACATAACCATACGCATCCATCCAAATGAACCAAGATTATCCGAATTTCATTGCACAAACACGAAAGGAGAGAGGAACCCAACAAATTGCACGCGTTGCGACACCAACAATTATCCTCACTAACTTACGCTCCCTCCCTGCCTCACCTTTTATCTCATCAATACAAGCTAATACCCCCTCATCCTAATAAGATACAACAATCCGCGCCTCACTTCTTCTCCTTGTCCTCCTCTCCTTCCTTTTTCTCGCTGTCCTTCCCCTGCAGCACGCTCTGGATCCGTGGGTCACTCGAGTCGACGCCGGGTAGTGAGTCGAGCACCCGAGTCAGGAATGACGGGTCCTGCATCACCTGGCTGAAGTCCTCGCCCGATTCCTGTGTTGTGGGAAGAGGTATAGAATCGTTTATTACATGCCGATTTGGTCAAAAGTGCAGCGAGTACGGGACGGCAATGATGAGCGTGGAGAAGGAATAAGTGCGAACCTGGCCCCCGCCCGAACCGCCCTGCATTGACATAGCAATGGCCCGAGCGATCTGCTCTTCTTCTGACAAATCGTCCATGTTGACGTCCTCATCCTGATGTCGCAAAAACGAAGATAAATAACTCGCATCATAAATGTACCCAATTCTCCTTCACCAGAATCCCATAGCTCTACCACCGCATCAAGGGATCCTTCAATCAATACAATACATTCACCATGACCTGCAAATCCGTTCATCATCCTTTCTTCTTCCCGTTCCACACAAAACCCACCTGAACTGGGGCGCCCATCGACATCCTCAACGCCGCCTGGAGCTCGTCCTCGTCGCCGCCCACCGCACCAGCGCCACTGCCGGAATCGACCGCCATCTCGACGGCGCTGCCGCTTCCGGAGGCCTGGCCCTCCTGCGTGGCCGTGCCCTTGGCCTTGGCCGCTTCGGCCTCCTGTCGGGCTTTCTCCTCCTCCAGAGAAATACGCAGGGCCTATTATGCAAGTATGGTATGAAGCGAGAGTTTGGTTCGACGAGGAATTTTCAGATAAAAACTGCAGTGCCCAAAGGCCCGAAACTGGCCTCATCGTTCGCCTGAGAGGAACACTACTCACCAAAGCGAGTTCAGGATCCAGACCAGGGTCGACGCCGAAATCAAAGTTGCCGGTGCCACCGGCGGCGAGACCGGGAGGGACGCCATCTTCGCCAGCTATGATTGGTGTCGGGATGAGCATGTCGCTGAGGATGTGCGGGCCGGGAGGGATGGTGACGAGGTGGCTGCGATCAAAGCAATCCAACCATTGATAATGGTCAGGATGGTGTGCATAATTTTGAAAGAACCCATTGATCGCAAAATATATGGATTCGAGGGATCACTCATTTCCACGTATCTCCATAAATAAATAAATAAAACCCGCACACCGCAAGGCCATTTCTCCCCATTCACCTATTATCCCCGCTGTTCACCGAGTTCACGAACGCATCCAACTTGGCGGTGTTCTCGCCCTCCTCGCCAAAATTGACCACGTCGACGGCCACGTTGTTCTTCTTCATTTTCTTGGCCAGCTTCACCAGCGTCTTTTCGTCCGTGTCAATGGGCGAGCCGACGAAGACCACGAGGCGCTGACGCTGGTTCTTGTTTTGCCGGTGTTTGAGGGCGAGCTAACAGAGATAGCAAAGTGGTGAGGAGACGACGATCCCAGCGGGCAGTTGGAGGTGGTTGGTTATTGAAAACATTGTTGTAAAAACCTGCGCGATCTGGACGCCGGTGATAAAGTCAACCTTGCCGGAGAGCTTGACACTGTGCAGCGCCGAGAGGATCTTGCCTAACTCGTTGGTTAACGTCACGAGCACCTCCGGACTTTTTTTAAAAAATAACGCTTTGCATCAATTATCTGCGTTATTCTTGTGCATATATCTTCAATCAACCCAAAACCTACCTTTTCCCTGCCATGGTCATGAGGCCGACGGTGTTCTCTGGATTCGATTGGGTTTTGGTGCTGAAGATCAGGTTTACGGCATCGTTCTGTGCACCGACACGGGTTGGAGTGTAGTCGCCGTTCCGCATCCACTCCGAATTGTCTAGCACTAGCATTGTAGCCTCCAGGACCATATTGATTTTGAGGAAGGTTTGTGGAAGAGCCAGCAGCAAAGACACTCACGGGGTTTGTTGCATCACTTACGTATGCCGCGGTGATGTCATCATACACCATTTGACTGCCATTTCCTGTTTTGGAAAAATAATTTAATTCTCCCTCGGCTGCGGCACCAGACCCTTCCCTACACCATGGCCGAACACCCCAAACACCTCATCGTCAAAATCCCCTTGCCCCTCCCCTCCCCCCTTCCCACCCAACTATTTACCCCCCAGAAACGTCCTGCCTCTCCAGATCCCGCTGTCGACGTCATCCTCGTCGACTCCAACTCCGAGGAACATGAACCCTCGCTAGCCCAACGTGTCTCAAGTCCGATCCTCGAACCTGCCTCTCCGTTGAAGCCCGTGAAACGGGGAAAACCCACAAAGAAATCGCCCTCCCGCTCTCCCATGTCTTCGCCGCCGCAGTCTTTGGATAATTCGGTACTCCCAGACTACAACTTTGTGACCGATGTGACGCTTCCGACGGTCGATATGGAGCTCGGCAAAGACGTCATCCTCCGCGAGTACCAGGCGCTCGCGTGCAACGGCATTGTCCCGCTATCAAGCCCCAGCATAGCGCGCTCTGGGATTGTAATTCTTCCGTGCGGCGCCGGCAAAACCCTCGTCGCCATCGCCGCCGCCTGCCGCATCCGCAAGTCGACCCTGGTCGTGTGCTCATCCAAGATAGCGGCGGATCAGTTTCAACGTGAGTGGGTCAAGTTTTCAACCCTCAGCCCAGGATATACTGGCATGTTTGCCGGCGACCGTAAATTCCCATGGAACGGCGCCTCCGGCGGCGTCCTTTTCACTACCTACGCGGCTCTCACCAACTCGCGCCCCGACCGCGAAGCGCGCCACATGTTCGAGTTCATCGAGAAGCAGCATTTTGGCCTCCTCGTTCTCGACGAAGTCCATGTTGTTCCCGCTGCCACATTCTCTCGCGCCGTCTGTTCCATTCGCGCCTCTTGTCGCCTCGGCCTCACCGCAACTATGTTGAGGGAGGACGACGGCATCGCCGACCTGGACAACCTCGTCGGCCCCGTCCTCTTCCAGGCACGATGGCGCGAGCTTGCCGACCTTGGCTTCATTGCCAACGTCCTATGCACGCAGGTCGTGTGTTCCATGACTCCCATATTTGCTGACGCCTACACTGCGGCTTCCCAACGCTCTGCTGCCGCCGCCTGGTCCTCGGACGCGCACACCCGCTCCCTTCTTTCCATTCTCAATCCCGCCAAGTTTCAGGCTTGCCAGCGCCTCGTCCATTACCACGAGACCCGCGGCGATAAGGTCCTTCTCTTCTCCGACCACCTGTTCCCGCTTCGAGCTTACGCCGTCGCACTGGGGCGCCCCTTCATCAACGGGTCCACGTCGCAGGAGGAGTTACGCATCATCCTGCAGCGGTTTCGCGAATCCCCCGCCCTTCGCGCAGACGGCGTTCCCGTCCCTTACGGCGGCCGCTTCAACACCGTCTGCCTCTCGCGCATCGGTGACACCTCGCTCGATCTGCCTGAGGCCACCGTCCTCATCCAGGTATCGTCTCACTTCGGATCCCGTCGCCAGGAGGCGCAGCGCTTGGGCCGCATCTTGCGCGCCAAGCGCCGCTCTGAGGAAGGATTCCATTCCTGGTTTTATACCCTTGTGTCGGACGAAACGGACGAGGTCGCTTTCTCTGAGAAGCGCAGGCGATACTTGGAGGAGGAATGTGGATACCATTACCGCTATGCCACGGGTGTGGAGGGCAAAGTTGGTGCTGATTTGGTCACGCGCGGTGGTCTCAAGTACGTAACGGAGGAAGAGCAGATCGCACTGAGGGATGAGATTCTGGCGCTTAAGAAGGTCGAGGTCGAGAAGGAGGAGATGATCGAGAGTGACGCCGAGGACGAGGCGGGGGAGGGAAAGCCTGTGGCGGCGGGTGGGGCGAGAGGCAAGGCCAAGGCCAAGGGGAGGGAGCGGGGCAAGGCTCCGGCGAAGCGCGGCGGCATTGTTGCGGCGTTAGAGAGGAAGATGCGTAAGAACGCTGCCAAAGAGTTGTGATTCCGGTCGGTCCGTGGAAGTGAATTTTAGGCATCAACTGTGAATACTTACCTAATTCCCGGAGAAATCAGGATCTCCAAAATTTGCATCATATTTTGGGTACTCTCTGTACATACATACGTAACCTTTTGCATTCATTATTCTTTTTTTTTTTTTTTTTTTTTTTTTTTCCTTGCGCATTGATGGATATGTGGTTAGCATTAGCATTTGTATAATACACCAAAAACAACAGAAAAATAGAAAAGATATCAAGACCCACTTCGTGTTCCAAAGTGAACAAAGTAATAATCATATGAATTTTGCGGCATATGAATTTGCCTCTGCATTTTGCCTCTGCATTTTGGCGCCTTACAATACACTAACCCGTTACGAAATGTTACGTGGTTATACAGTCTCTATATGATAACAATAGCATCTCTTTTTGCCCTCCGCACATTCTTCATATTTTAAATCCGCTTTTATTCAAAACGTATCTTGAAAACTGACTTGATTTACTAAAGATCGCTACACTCTACACGAAAGTAAACACACGCCAATGTAGCCAACGACCGCACTTACAAAAGACAGCAATTGAATCTTATCTCCTCTTTTAGTTGCCATCATTGCTCGGCCTTCGCCGCTTGGATGCGAGCCTCGCCCTCCGCTTTCTCTCTCATGCCCTCTTCCTGCATCTCCTGCGATCCGACCACTTTACCAAACCCCGACTGCGATTGGTCAAGATGTGATCAATCGTTCGAGTTAATATGAGCCAGGACACAGGCAGACAGAAAGTTGAAACAAACCAAGGCACGATGCACACCTTTATCGACCCTATCATCTTCTCTGCCATCCCACCAATACGACCAGGCTTAGGGGGGGCAGCCCCGCTCTCATCGGCGACACGCTCGGCTTCGGAGGCCCCATTCACATCGACCACCCCGGGAGTCCCGGTGCTGCTTATCATGGGAGCGCATCTGCTGCCCGTCTCGCTGACATGGTGCACAGGAACCGTGGTGTGCACTGCAGTCGTGGTGGCGGCGCCCGGGCCGACGTGCACGTGTTCTTCGACGAAGCGAGAGGTGGGATGAATGGGCTCGACGCTGGGTCGAGACGTCAAGGAATCGTTGAAGTCGGTATTGTCGCTCGGGCGGTGTGATGGAGGGAACTTGGATTCAGTAGAGGGGTTGGGAATGTGGATCTTATCGGACATGGTGGTGGAGTTTGTAAGAAGAGTTTGAGTTTTTGGCGATGTGGAGATATTCGAAGAACACGACACACACTTGTAGTAGGTATATTTTATCTTATATCGTATTTTTTATAAGATGATGCATAAAATCACTCCTCATTTCGTCATGTATACGCAACGCACACCTGCCGTACGCCTGAACTGTTTAATACGAACATGCGTGTGCCCATCGTGAGTCATCGGTTATTTGGACGACTGCATGAATCACAGATTGCTTCTTGAATAGCTCGGAGGATTTGACTTTGAACGAGAAATCATATCTATGCCGGCGTTGTTGATCAGACCGACGAGACAATACTCGGACAGTGTTTATCCGAGTGATGAGAGCATGACGGTGTCGATATGGGTCGAGTCGGTGGGAGATTAAAAGTATAGTTTCGTAAGACACGTGTACTAAGTAATGCTTGAAGCGACCCACCAGACACACCGGTGAACAGCACAGATTTCTCGGCATCAGTATGCAGTTTATCATACATTTTGCGCTCGACAATTCGGGCCAGCACAGGAGATGACAGGAAGCTGAATAAGAAGATGATATGATCCAAGATGGAGATAGTAGAGTTGACTAAAGTTGACTATCAGCTCGAGTTGACAACTAGAAAGCAGCTAAAATTCATGACTTACCTGTTAAGCGACATTTTCCAAGGCCCAAAAGTGATTGTCACATGACTAAACCAATTACTTAGTTGTTCCCCAGGCGAGGCCGGGTTATAGCTCTTATTATAGTTTTCATTGTAGCTCTCACTATAACCTTTCTTATAGTCTTTATTATTTTAAAAATCTATTATCTGTAAATAATTTAGTTAGTAATCTCAATAATTCACTTCTTATATTACTTATATTACTTATACTCTATTAGTAGATATTTATTAAAAAAAACTATACTCTTTCACAATTTTGATAGCTTGTTTATATTTAAATTTAGTCAGTATAATCTTGATATATATACGAATTAATAGCTTACTCATATTTAAATTTAATCAGTATAATTTTAAAATATATGAATTTTGTCTGTATTTTAAGCAATTTTATCATTTTTACAAGAATTGATGATGCAGATTGGTGCTATCCGAATTTGCTCATAATGGTCCGAATGGTCCGCCACATAAATTTACCCACGGCAATTTTTAACCTTTTATCCGAATACATAATTATAAGGCGCCGAATATCCGGTTCGCAAAGGCGTCACGTATATATATATATATAAGGGCAGTCCGACACGTCCCCTGGTTGCTTCAGATCCCTCTCTCTCACACCTTCCACAACACCAATGTCTATTCTCCCTCGTGAACTCGGCCGCACTGGCGTCAAGGTTGCCGCTATTGGATTAGGGTGCATGGGGTAGGTTTGGGTGGGCTGCCTTTATCTGTGTGATGTTGTGATTAGTGAGCTGACCTGCCAATCTGTTGCGATATAGAATGTCCGAATTCTATGGCCCCATTGATGAGAAAGAGAGCATTGCCGTGTTGGAGCGATCAATTGATCTTGGGTAGGTTTTATACTCGTTGAGTCTGTCATTGCTATGAAGACTTAGCCATGGATTTATGCCATTAACCCTTCAAACTGTTCTCTCTAAAGTGCGAATTTCTGGGACACCGCTGTAAGTTTTTCCCAATCCTTCCCGTCACGCATACCATCATCTCATCACCATCTGCGTCATCTCACCTCTTCTCGCGTTTTCTAGGACATGTACGGCGCTGGAAAAAACGAGGAACTTCTCGCCAAGGTCCTCAAGACCCGCCGCAGCGAGGTCTTCCTCGCCACCAAATTTGGCTACGTTCGTGGGCCCAATGGCGAGTTCCTGGGCATCAATGGGACTCCCGAATATGTCCGTCAGGCGCTTGAGGCTAGCTTGAGAAGGCTGCAAGTTGATTATGTGGACCTGTATTATCAGCACCGCGTCGATCCTAACGTGTAAGTGTGCGAAACGAACTGGATCTGGCCAAGCGGTATTCGGATTCGGCAAATCATTGGTGTGCTCTCTGTCTACTAATACTAAGTCCAACAATCATTCTTACTCGCAGTCCCATTGAAGATACCGTCAAGGCCATGGCTGAGCTCGTCAAGGAAGGCAAGGTCCGCTACCTCGGTTTGAGTGAATGTTCGCCGGCCACTCTTCGCCGCGCCTACGCCGTCCACCCAATCGCCGCCCTACAGATGGAGTTCTCGCCCTGGTCACTCGATATTGAGGAGAACGGTATTTTGGAGACCGCTCGTGAGCTTGGTAAGTTGGGGAACTATATGTTGTTTGTTGTGTGGCTATAGATTGTCTATCTCACCTTTTCACCTCCAATCTCCTCCTCGCGTGCATCCAGGCGTCACCATCGTCGCCTACTCTCCCCTTGGCCGCGGGATGCTGACGGGACAATATAAATCGGCCGACGACTTCGAAAAGAACGATATGCGGCGGTTCGCACCGCGCTTCAACGCGGAGAACTTCCCCAAGAATCTCGACCTCGTCCGCCGATTTGATGAACTCGCCAAGGCCAAGGGCATCACCTCCTCGCAGCTCGTCCTCGCCTGGGTTCTGGCTCAGGGCCAGGATTTCATTCCCATTCCGGGCACGAAGCGCATTAAGTACCTCGAAGAAAATGTTGGCGCCGCCAACGTCACGCTTTCAGAGCACGAGCTGAAGGAGATTAGGAAGATCATCAATTCGATCGGGGTACATGGTATGAGGTATCAAAACATGGGAGGCTTGGGATTGTAAAGTTTTCTCGGATCCCTCAATGATGATGTATTTACATGCATAATGTTAGCGAGTCGCTGAGGCCCATTTATTAGCTACTTAAATAAAGTCATAAATTGAAAAGCTGATACAATTTCATGTTAGTTTACGTGCATCGGGAGATCATAACGACCACCGTCGCCTTGCATCTCCTCGTCGCTTTTTGACTATTAGCCTTATTTTCGCATACAGCATTGAAAAACACAATCCCGTTATCCAGTTGATATTGGGTAATGTCACTAAGTCATAACTTCACATATATATTTCACTGCTGTCTAGTCTACTTGTATCCTCTGACTCATTTATGTTTATTATTGTCATTAGTTTTCACACTATCCAAAAATTAACCCTGTGAGTTCTATTTTGCTTAATCGCAATATATATATATAGTCTTTCTGCTTTAGCAACAGTTTTCTTAATACTATGACCAAATCTTATTTATATATTTTCTTAGTATTATAGTTCTGTTAATTTCTCTTTTGTTATATAATTTTAATGTAAAAATTAGACATTATACTGTAATAGTATTTCAGCAAATCTTATAGCTTAAATATATATATATATATTATTAATATAAGTGAGGGATAAAAATAGATCAATATTATATTATTATTATTTTAAAAATTTATTATAATTTAAATATAAATATTATTAAATTTATATTTTGACTAATAATAAAGTAATTTTATATCTTTTAAAAAATATATAGTTTATTTATATTTAGTTAATTAATTATAAATTAATCATTAGTTCATTTTTATTTCTCACTATTGATTTAGCTAATTTATTTTTATTATTTAATATTTTATATAATTACTTTTTACTTTAAATATAGCTATATATATATAATATTTCTAGATATATTCTCTATTGAGTATAAGGAGTATTTTAATATAGAATAGAAGATAGAGATTATATAGTTATCTAAACATTGGCTGGATGAGTATATAGTACTTGGTGACTTCTGAGAGAGAATTGAGAGCTATCTGGAGATATATAACATACTAATGAAAAAGAAGATAGATAGAATAACTTGAGAGAGTAGTTGGTAGAGTATGTTGATAATGAGTGACTCATTGTTGAGTAAGTATATATTGACAGACTGGCTGAACTAGTGTTTTCAATAAATTAAATTAAATTGAATTTGACTCAAATTTTATTTAATTCAATTAAATTAAAGATCTAATTTGATTTGATTCAAATTGAATCAAAGGTTCAATTCAATTTAATTTAAAGATTCAATTTAATTTAATTTAAAGGCTAATTTAATTCAAAATTTAATTTGAATTTTATTTTTTAAAATATAATATATGTATAACTTAATAAAAATATATTGAAATTTAATAATTTTTAGCTTATTTGTAATAGTTCTAGTTTCTTTAAGAGGAAGTAATTAAGACAAGTAATTCTGATGAGCTTAAAGTAGCTCAAAAAGATATTTGTAGGTTTAAGTATTCTTGAAGAAATTCTAGAAGGATCTCAGAAAAGAAGAGAAAAGCTAAAAAATAAGTTCTTAACAAAGATAACTAATAATATTCTACAATATTCCAAAAGATTCTATGACTAGTCAAGATATGAGACTTGGTACTAAGGAAAGATAAGAATATTCTAATAAAGTCTTGATACTAAGAGAAGATTTCCAGACATTTAAAAAGTACTGGAATATAGTAGAATATATAAGAAAAGATAAGAAAAAACTAGTAAAAAGATACAAAAAAGTACTAAGACTAAAATATAACTATGAAATTATTATATTTCTTCCTCCTTAAGAACTAATGTCCTTATTAAGTTCTTAGATAATATAAGACTAAATATACTTAATCAAAATTTCTCAAACTTATATTAGTATATTGGTAAGAACTAACTATCCTCATATAGAGCAGAGGGCCTATTATCAGACTAACTAACTGGGAGGAGTTTGAACCTAGCTAATAGTTTCATTTCAGTAGATTTCTTATTTACTAGATATTCTACTAGTTTTAGAGTCTCAAAGTAAACATCTAATATATAAGACACTAGTTATTACTATAGATCATCAATAATCCAAGAAAGTCACTACAGAGATTAGACAATGTGTTTTGCCTCAAAGTCTTAAATTAGGTCTTGAGAGTTCTTGAGATTGATCAGTGGTTCCCAGGTAGTATCATATTTAGAGTAGCCTATCTACTTGACCAGGTATTCAGAATGATGATAGTAGATTTGCTTAAGAATTTTCTCATCTTTATACTCAATATGGTCTTCAATAATTACAGAGATAGATAGCTTGAAAATTTGACCAGAGTAGGATAGTGACTAGTTCCAGATCTTGAGATATGATATATGAAAGACTAGATGTACTTTTATAGTTTCAGGTAACTTGAGATAATAGGAGAATGTAAAGACTTATTCAGTAATCTCAAAGAGTTTAATATATTTGGATTGGAACTTGTTCAATAGATAGTTAACTTGAGATTATATCTTGAGGTTCTTAGTAAATAGTAAAACTTAATTACTAATAGTATAGGTGATATTACAACACGTCTTATCAGTATACTTAACTTGATACTATTGGGCCTTCTGAAGGTTTACAGTAGTAATCTTGAGTTGTTTATCTATTTTGTCTATAAGGTTCTTGGTAGTAGGAACTTATATTTGACTGTTTTTCTTAAAAGAGACTAAACTTATAGAGATCTCAGATTCTTGACCATAGAGTAGCTAAAAGGGGGAAAGATCAGTAGATGATTAAATAGTATTATTGTATACAAATTTTATATAAGTTAAATAATGATTTCAATTATCTTACTTATAAAAAATATAGTTTCTGAGCATTTGTTCTAGAGTTCTGTTCATGTGCTTGGTTTGTCTATCTATTTGTAGGTAAAAGGTAGTAGATATATATAGCCAATTAAGTTTCCAGAGTCTTAAAGAGAGTTTGCCAAAAGTAACTAGTGAACTTGAGATCACAATTACTGACAATTACTTGTAGTAGATCATAGTAATAGAAGATGAACTTAAAGAAGATTCTTGCAATCTCAGATGTAGTAGTATTAATAGTAGTTAGTTTGATAACTATAGTTTTGGTCAGATGGTCAATAAATATAACAATAGTATTAGTATTGAATTAGATTTGTAGTAGCTAAGTTATAAAGTCTATTATAACTTGCTTAAATTTCTTAGTTGAAATTGACAGTAGTTGTAGCAAATCAGCTAGTACTTGATTAGTAGACTTATTATACTAACAGAGATTATAGCTAGTAATATAGTTCTTGATTTTCTTGACCATACTTAGTCAATAGTAGTGATGCTGGATGTTTCTGACTATTTTCTCAATTTCAAGATAACTGATAAGAGGGGAGTTATAATATTCTTATAGTATCTTATAGTAGAGATTTATATTATCAGATAGGTAGACTTTATCTTAATAATAGATCAGATTATTCTCAATAGTATATATATCCTTGAGCTTATTTGAAAAAACTCTAGTAGTGATAGTATCTTCTTGATAAGCTTGTCTGATTTGGTCTAAAAATTCAGATGCCAAGATGACTTATATAATTGTAATAAGATCTGAGTATCTAGATAAGGCATCTAGTACTATAAGTATCTTATCAGACTTATAGATAATTATTGGATTGACGCCCCTTTCTCTGCTATCTTATCAGTCACAAGGTTTGGTAGGCAATCTTCTGAGTCCCCTTTTCCCTATTATTACCCCCTCTACCTCGGGTTGGTTTGCTATACCTGCATAGACATGGTGGAAGGAGGGAAATGGTAATGAGTTGCCCTTTATCAGTGTCAGATTAGTGTCTTCTTCACTTTTTTATAGTTTCTGATACCTTCAGCTGTATCTGGAGTGCATCTATTTTGGTGTGGCACCTTCTTCCTTTTATTATCGCCAACAAGGTGCTGCCTCAGTGCATCACAGATTACATAGGGAGTTGGCTGACCTTGGGCATCAAGTGCTCAGTGTAGGTTATCTACAGGTTCTCAGTACCTATGGTGGGCCCTCTGGCTTTGGCGAGCTTCCTGGCGAGCACAGTTCTGGCATAGGTGACTGTTTTTCAGGTGTTGTTGGGATGGGAGGGGAGATGGCCATCACAGATAGGAGGATGGGTGATAACGGTGAACCAGTGGGGTGCCAGACTGGGGGTGGTCATTGGGGCTAGGGCAGATAATATTTCAGTGAGGCCTTTCGATTGGCTGATGGGGGGTGGGGTAGTGCAGAAACTGACATCCTGGCTGTACCCAACTAGAACTGGGAGCTGATGCAGCAATGCGATTGAGGCCCATAGGCTTGGGGAGTGGGGCCTTCCTTATTTAGTAGTACCTAACTAGAACTGAGAGCTGACATGGCAATGTGATTGAGGCCTGCAGGCTTGGGGAGTGGGAGTGGAGTCTTTTCAGGCCCTAGCTCATGTGTAAGTCCTTTGAGGAAGGTGCTGCATATAAGTCCTTTACTCATCTACTTTGAATCTACTTTGCTCTCTATTGGTTAGTTGGGGGGTTTTTTCTTTACCTCAGGCTTTCTTTTGGGGTTCAGGGGGCTATTCTTTATTCCATCCTAACACTGCTAGATCTGATGCATAGGTGTGCTCTCATGTGTAAACAATGATCCAGCCCTGGTGAGCAGACAAGTTTAGTATATGTTGTAGGAATTGATATAGCCAGTGTTTGATAAGTATAGCTAGAGTGGTGGAACTACTGAACAATTTAGTAGCCTAGGTTAATAGGGAGATATTGTTTGATGGGTGGTGGGAGAGGGTTTTGGCCTATATAGTCTAGTTTCCCTTTCAATAAAAATCTGTGGGACTATGAGTCCATTAAAAAAAAAAAAAAAAAAAAAAAAAAAAAAAAAAAAAAAAAAATAATTATTGGATTGAAGGTTTGAAGCTTGAGACTTTACTTGGCTTATAGATATAACAGAGTAGATTGGATATTAATGTACTTGAATACTTGATGATCAGTAATGACATCAAACTCAATATCTTCTAGATAATATCACTAGTAGTCCAGAGTATATATTATTACCAGTAGCTCCTTCTTATAAGTGGCTAGCTTTTGCTTGGCTAGAGTCAACTTATAAGACTTGAAGGTAATAGAGTGATGTCCTTTACCATCATCTTGTGACAGGACTGCTCTAATGGCAAAATTCAATATATTAGTAGTAATATTATATTTCAAACTTAGATCTGCATTATGTAGAACTGGAGTATTGGTCTGGTAGTTTTTGAGTTCTTAGAAGGCTTGTTGATAGAAGAGGTCCTAGATATAGAATATATAATGATCAGAGTTAAGTACCTTTCTCATGAGGTTAGTTAGTGACTCAGTAATGCTAGAGAAGTTTCTAACAAAGCAGTAGTAGTAGCCAGCTAAACTAAGAAAGAATCAGAGTTTTATAAGATTTGACAGGATAGACTATGCTTGAATTATCTCTATCTTGTATAGATCTACTTGAATTCCTTGTACAGAGACAATGTGGTTAAGATATTTAACTTGTTTTTTGAAAAATTTATACTTCTTGAGCTTTACATTTTTTTTTTTTTTTTTTTTTTTTTTTTTTTTTTTTTTTTTTTT
>RBNI01004439.1:0-14057 GCA_003990745.1 Jimgerdemannia flammicorona | reverse complement strand
AAAAAAAAAAAAAAAAAAAAAAAAAAAAAAAAAAAAAAAAAATGAATACCTTTTGTCCTCCGCAAACAGAGGTCAGGAACAACCTACTGTAAGAGTCTTGGCTTTTCTGGCTATGCCTTTGACTGATATTCAAAGAAGGGATGTGAGAAAAAAGCAAGAGATAAGATATATTTAGTTGATAAAGAAGTGATCTTTTCAAACAATTATCATTACTATTACTACTATGGCAGGGACCTTTGTATATATCATGTTGTGATCCAATGAGTCCTCTATTCTTCTAATTTTCTTTTTTTTTTTTTCTTGGTTGAAATAATTTCACCAATGTCTATTTGAGAGCTTTTTTATAAGTTATCTTTTCTTTATCTAAATATTCTTTAATGGACTGTGTATTTCTTAGTTTAAGGAATAATTTTTTTGCTTTAAAAGATAATGCAAACTGCTGTAGTTTCTAGGCTCCATAGTGGATCTAATGTATAAGTTTCATATATATATATATATAATATTATTAAAAATCAAATAAACTAAATATAAAATATATTATATAGTTATAATGACTGAATATAAAAAAGCAATCAAGTTTTTGAAAGTAGGTTATAGTTATAGTTACTCTTCCAAAGTTCCTGAGGAAGTATTTGCTAAGATATATAAGACTTTTTAAGCTCTTTCTAAGTCAGAACAAGATATCTTTTTAATAACTCAACTTAAAGCCATAGATGGTAATTTATAAGTACTAGTTACTATCTTAAGAAGAAGATCCATACTAATAAAAGAATATTATATTATTGAGATCACAATATATCTTTTTATCAGAAAATCTATCTAAATATGCTAAAATTAGTTAAGCTTATTTTGAAAATGTCCAAAATCATTTTCTAAACAATATTCTTCTATCATAGCTCTATAGTAATATCAAAAGGATGTCTGAGTGAAAAACCAAGATGGTCATCAATATAAATATGACTACTATGGTGAAGAATTTTCTCTTAAATTTTACCAAAGTCTATGAGTTGTCTAGCCCAGTCAGAAACATTAATCAAGTTACTTAATCAATTATTTTTTACTGATAAAAAATGAGCTACAAGTCTGTTTATATGATTTTTTAGCCAGCCTAGAAGAAGATAGTACTTTGTGCACTCTCAAATATGATACATTCTGCAAATTATAGTATTAGCTAACTCTGTATATTCAAATTATAAGTCTATAGATAGATTTATATAATATTTATCAATATTTATAGAATAACTTATAATTTAAAGCCTGTAAAGATAAAGAGACTTAAGATTTATTGAAGAGATATAAAGAGTATCTCACCAAAGCCAAGTTAGAAAAAACTATTATAACAAAAATACCAAGTTAGCAGAAGAGTAAAGAAAACTTATTAATCAGAATTATTCTATACTAAAAGATAAGATATCATTCTATAGCATTAATATAGTTGCTTATTATACTTATAACTGAGCTCAAAATATTCATATGCCTCATTCAGATTAATAAATTAGTAAAGTATATTATTTTAGTACTTGTAAAGTATATTTGTTTGAGATCTAAAATAAAGTAATATAAGTAAATTAACTATATACTAAATGAGAATAAACTTCTTAAAAAAGGCCCAAATAATATACTGAGCCTAGTCTTTGATAAAATCAAAAAATTGAATAAAGAGGAAAAGTATTTGAAAATTACTTATAATAATATAGATAGATAAAATAAAAATAATACCACTCTTTAAATTTTATATATACTTAGTAATTTGTAGATATTATGAAAGCATTGAGTTTAACTTCATAGTACTCAGCTATACTAAATTTAAGTATAATAGTAGTTTTGATCTAATTAAAAGACTTTATTATAAAAATATAGTAGATTATATAGATTATATCATTGATATGATGAAAAGATCTGGTATTACTAAACTAAATAAAGCTTGGCATTATAATAATAGAGATAGTTTTCAATACTTTAACATTCTTAGTAGCTTTGAAATCTACTTCAAGAAGCTGTCTAGTATATAAAAGTTTTAATATTTTCTTTTTACCAAAATAAATTCAGATATTATCAAAATTCAAAAAATTACCAATAGTTCTTTTTAAGAATTCAAATTACTGAAGACTAGTAAATATAAATCTAAGACTTTAAAAGTCATAGAAAAAATCAAAGCTTTGTCATTTCCAGCTCTAGTGTCTTCTCTTATATATAGAATTAAAATATCAAAAATATCTTTATTACAATATTTACTCCTATATTAGAGATGAATTTAAAGATATTACTTATCTAAAACCACACTTTCAATAAATAAAAATATTTACTTATTTGCTTTTGATTAAGATCATTTTTAATTTTAATTTAAATTACAAATTAGCTATTTTATTACTCTAATTAGACTTTTAACTCATTAATTTCCCTTACTAGTTCTTTAATCTTATTTAATATTTCTTACTTTTGTCTTTTATGTTAGTTTTTGACAACTTTTAAGATTTTGAGATAAGTATCTACTTTTATTGCTAATTGATCTTTTTTCTCTTATAAAGTATTTATCTATTTTTTGTAAAATACTGATTAACTTATCTTTTTATTAAGTAAAAGTGAAAGTTTTTTTTTTTTTTTTTGTATTTTCATTATATCTATAATAGCAAATATATTTATTACTCTAAAAGTTAAAATTCAGTTTAGTTTTTAATCTTCTGTATCTTTTATATTTGAGTAGTTTATTATTTAAACTCTTTTCTTTACAGTTTTCATATGTACAGTCATTTTTAATCATTTTGTTAGTTACTTTTCTATAAGTTCTAATTTGATAGATAGATTGATTTTTACTATTTTCAAAGTGAGAGCAAAAATCTCAAATACTCTCTCTATTCTACTCTTCTAATTTCAAAATTGTGTAAATTAACTCTCTCACTATTACTTAGTCTTAACTTCTATCTAAGTAACTATTTCTTGAGTTTGAGACTTCACTTTTTCTAATAATTGTAAAAATTTACTTTTTATTTTTATTTCTAATATCTTGAACTTACTTAGTATTTTAGATAAAGCTTTTTTGAATAAATATAATTATCTTTATAAGTCCTCTTTTTCTACCTCTTGAGTTTTGTTTTTTTTTTATACTCTTTTACTAATAATCTTTTTTACTTATTTAATTCTACTTGAAGTTTCTTAATTTTGACTTCCTGAATAGTATTTTTCTCATATTCTTTTTTTTAACAATTTTAACTTATCTCTAATTTTCTCTTTTAAAGAAACTTCCTTTTATTATTCCATTTCTTACTAATTTCAGTAAAAGAGATAAAGTGAGTTTTGGTATTTACTTTCTATTTCTTGATAATTCTCATAATAATCTCATTGAGTTTATCTTTACTGTTTTTGATTTTCTCTTAATTCTTCTTCTAATTAATAAGCTCTTTCATTTTTTATATTCTCTTCTATTAATTTAAAATAATCTAATAAAAGTTCCTTAATAGTTTTCTTGAAACTTTTATATTTATTTTTAACTTTTACAGTTTATTTAGTAAATATCTTTTACCATATCTTTAAGAGAAATACTATAAAGATCATAACAATTTCTAAACTCTTCTCTTTGGTCTTCTTCAAATGGTTTCTTTTTTATCTTATTCTCTTCTAATAATTTTTCAATGATTTTCTTACTTTTCTCTAAATCTAAATCTTGTAAAGTGGAGAAAATATCTTTTTTAGTATCATTTATTTTATTATAGTATTTAAATCAATTATCATAATATTTAATATATTGATAAAGCAAGCAAATTTATCCTTACTGAGAACTTTCAGCAGGATAATTCTTACAAAGTCTTGATCAGTATTTTTCATTATTAATTTGGGCAATTTTATCAACTACTACTAGATCAGAATTATGAGTAATGTGTCTATTCCCTAAATATTTGATTATCTCTTATTCAATTTCTTCATTATTCAACTGCTTAACTCATAATGGTGCTTTTAATTATTTGATTTGGTTTAATAATTCTTTGTTTCTCTCTTGGAGTTTATTGATTATGTTTTTTATCATAAATTTATATTTATGTTTCTTTTTATATACTTATATATTTCTTTTATAAGGTTATTTTAAGTATATAGATTATTTTAGTCAAAACAAAAAATAATGTTTATTTTTCTTTAAGGTGGTTCTGTCAGAATGAAAGAAATACACCAAATTTTGGTATTTTTATTGATGATAATCCAGTTATAGAGGAATTTATAGTACAAAAATGAAGAACGTTCCCTGAAAAAATTCATGTTCTGCTCCCAGAAGAGCATTAGGCTATAGCTCTGTTGCTTACTACAATTATTCTAGTTATTGAATCATTAAAAAGCACAAGCAAAGTGAAAGCAAAATAAAATCTTCAAGCCTGATAAATGAGTGACGTCAAATGTTCACTTTGTCTGGTTTTGTTGCAGCACGCCCAATATGATATTTACGGCAGTGGGCCATTAATCTCGAATTTATTTGTGCGCGTGTGTGCCATGGGACCAGATGAATTGGGCCGGTTTTGCTCTTGTCTCAGATTATGCATTTGTTGAGAGGACACATGAGCGTCTGTGCATATGAAAGCTCAGGGAGATCGTCCTTCGTGGGTTGCGTAGAAATGGGTCCTATCAACACGTGAGCACGGGGTACATGAAACAATTTGGAAGGGTCTGGGGTACGCATTCGAGAAATCCATATCCATCCGTCAGGGGACACATGAACGACGTGCGCACGGGTCATTCGACGAGGGTCTATGTTTTTGGCTGTTGGAGGAAATGAAGGCCCATATTTGGAGGACCCATGAACAGCATGTACTGGATGATGTTTTTTGTTCGGCGCATTCATGTCGAGCGGGAAGTAATTACACATGAAAAAAAAATTAGCGGTCCTGTCGCTACATGCTTGTTCAAACGTCCGGATTACATGAGCAAGCAAGCAAGTATGGATATATATAAGTGGGTGCATTAATGTGAGATCGGCGTGCACGAGGACAATTAACATATGGACATTACGTCCAGGAGGATAATCATTTTGGGTCTTATCCATCGAAAGAACACATGAACATTACGCACCACCAACCCTTGCCGCCATAAATAGAATCACGTGCAGTCCGGGCACGGACATCAAACTACGCAAAAAGGGACTTTTTGGCGAAGCCCCGGCAACGACCGGGTGTGTTTGTATATAATAATAAAGGTTTTTTGTAAAGGGGGTAGGGGACCAGAGTTATTCATCACGCCCGTGCCAAATACGGGGGTGACTGCGTCCCCCGATTTACCGGAATGGATCACGGGACTGCCCGATCTGGGGGCCCAATACGTCACCATTATGTCTTTTCGCTGTGGTGCGGGTGTGCGCCGCTATCGCCATGACCACACAATTAGATCATCTTGCAACCGCGCGCCGACAATGCTCGAGGGGCGCGCACCGGTGACCAGTTATCGACCGGATCGATGAGCTTGCACTTTTTCGTCTCGGCGCTAACGGTCTTGGAACTGCTGACGACGACGTAACTGAAAAGACACGCGGACATCATCGCACCACTTTAGCGAAATACTTTAAAAAAAAATAAAAATAAAACATTGCATCGCCGTGAAAAGGAGATCGGCTATTTCATTCGGGAAAGGTTTCTCTTAGCCCCTTTTCGTCACCGCGGTTCTGTCAAATACAAGCGGGTGAAGTTCAAGTCTAGCGCGGTTTCTCTGCCCCGCGAAAAAAAAAAAAAAATACCATCTTAACTGCACACATCCGCCCTAGTGCCATCCTTCCTTCACGCCATCCACACGACATCGACATCGACCCAACAAAATCATCGACCACCACGATTCACCCACCCTCCCCCCTTCTTACGCCCGACTCTCTACGGCCAGCCCAGCTCGCCTCTTGGTCCTCCCAACCAATCTCCCATGATTCTCTATCGATGATGCTATTCGAACAACCTCCTCTCCCACACCCCGGCGCCGACCGCCCGTTTACGCCACACCCCACGCCCACCCCGAACCCTTCCCCTCCCCAACCAACTCGTCCTAGTTCCCCAACCTCGGCCTTTACCGCCTTCCTCCTCACCTCGCCCTTCCGGCCTGACGAGCGTGCCCTCTGGCGCTTAATCCTCCGTGCCCTCGCCGACGATGACCCAGTCACCCTCCGCTCCCACCTCGATGCTGCCGACCCTATCGCAGCTATCCACGTCCTCCTCGCCTGCTCGCACCAGAACGGGCCGACGTCCCCCGGCGGCAGCGGGCACTACAGTTTCGATCCGGAGCTTATCCCGGAATCGACAAAGCTCCTCGGCGCCGCTATCGGCCCGCTCAACGCCGTCCAGCTCGCATGCATGGCCGGCGCTGAGGATTGCGCCCTCCAGCTGCTCGAGTTCCTCGCCACGGCGTCGCGGGATGTCATGAGATCCGATCGACCCGTCCACGTGATGATGGATCAGGAGTGGGGCGAAGGAAACACCGCGCTACACCTCGCGAGTTTTAATGCGCTGCCGCAAGTGGTCACGAGGCTGCTGAGGCTGGGTGCCAATCCGAATAGGAGAAACGGGAAGGGGCTTAGGCCTGTCGATTGCGCGGACGAGAGTTGTAGCGCAGCGTTTTGGGAGATTGGTGAAGGTGGGTTTGAGTGTTTGTTGATTGTTTCTTTGTCGCCCGATCACTTTGAAAACCGCATCATGTTCACACCCGCATCAACCGATCCACGACCTCCCCTCACAACTATCTCACATCAAGTCGTCACCCGATCCAAGGGCGCCCTCACTGACTCTGCCTCGCAGAGCGACGAGGAAGACGATGACGAAGACACGGATCGCTCTGATGCGCAGGGTGACGGGTCCTTCACCGAACCGAGCGATGACGATGACGAACATACGAGAGCCAACGAGCAGCGCGCCAAACATCACACGCTTGCTACAAGGACGAAGAGCCCGTTGATCGAGCCCAACAATAAAAACCGCGAGAACCGAACCAAAACGATCGAGAGCAAGCCGGTGATGAGAGAGATCGCGCCGGTCGCGCAAGGATCGAACATCACCAAGACTGGCGTCCCCGAGACTCGCGACGCTATCGACAACATCAAACCTCGTCCCGACAACCCAACAAATCCTAACAACCTCCCTAGACGTAGCAACTCGGACCAACCCTCTCCCTTTCAAGAACGGATCCCACTCCCTTCCAGGCCCTTCAATCCGAACTCCAAGCCCCTCCCCTCCCCTCCTGCGTTATCTACGAGCGCACCAGACCAAACCTCTCGCTCCACGACCCCAACGCCGACCCAGACGTTCGGTAACACGCTCAAGAATCTCCGTCCGCCCGCCCTGCACCTCCGCATCCCCATCGGATCGTTCGCTCCGAGCACCGACAACCCAACCAATAACAGCCCGGGTTTCATAAACTTCTCACGCGGCCCCCCCCCCCGCCTTAGCCCACGTATCCTTGATAAGGTCGCCATGTTCGGCGGGCCTGTAATTTCCTCGCCCTCTTCCTCGAGGGCATCTTCCCCATTGCCCACCGCTGTCTTAAGGAGGCCTCCAACGTCGTCCCCCGTAGACCCGAGGGCATCGTCGCCACTCCCGACGGCCGTCGTAAAGAGGCCGCCCTTACCCTCACCGGTGGCGTCCAGGGCTACTACACCCATGCCCACCGGATCCGTGCGTAGTAGGCCTGCGTCAGCACTGGGCCGGATAGTAACGAGTCCAGAGCCCGAGGAGGGGTGGAAGTGCCCCACACCCAGCGCGGTGCGGAGTTTAGGAATTGGTGGAGAGGGGGATGACAAGCAGGAGGTGAGGAGGAGCGAAGAGGTGAAGAAGAGCGAAGAGCGTGGACGGATTCCGCCAAGGCGCGCGGCGTCGAACCCTGCGGTCGTCGATACCGTGTCTGTCGCGAAGATTCGATCGGCTTTGTTGGAGAAGGGCGTGGCGGTGGAAAGCGAGACGAAACCAAAGGCGAACGCCGTGATCAATCCAAAGCGAGGAAACTCGAGGGACGAATCGGGCCGCCTGCCTGCCATCATGGAACACACCGTCCTGGCGCCTAATGAACGCGCATCGGCTGTAGCCGAAACGACGAAGTTCAAGCCCCCAACTGTCCGCCGCGAGACCTGGACCGCGGCACCTCGCCACGAGCGCGACGGCATCGACTCATCGCTGTTCAAGCGCCCCGCGAGTGCGCCCACTCCCACTCAGCCCGCTACGCCAGCCACAGTTCGGTCAACTATACCCTCAACTACTCGTCCAACCACGCCCGTTACCCGGCCGCCTACTCCGGGTGCTCGCACTCTCGAGCGCGGCGCCGCCCAAAAGTCACCTCCCCCCACGATCGACGCCAACCTTCCGAGTACGTCTTCTCGCCCTCCAGCCGTCCCGTTCAATTCATACGGCGGCACAATAAGCAGAGGCTCCCCAGCCCTCTCCACAACTCCGACCTGGCGCACTCCGCGTGCCCCGACTCCAAGCGGCACAATCGGTCCGCGCCCGCGCACGGCTCTCGGCACCATGACCACTTCGCCGACTTCCTACTTTGAGATCCCGCGCTCTGCTACCTCTTTCCGCGTGCCTACTTCCGCCTCCGCCTCCTCCTCTTCCACCTCATCCTCATCCTCGTCTTCATCCTCGAACTCAAATACAAACTCGAACTCGACCTCAACCGCTTCCTTGCGCGTGCTCTCCCCAGAGACCTTCCAACAACAACCCACCCGCACGACCTCGAACTCCCCATCCTATTTTGACCTCCCCTGCTCTTCGTCCCCGTCCCCAGTCCTGGCCTCTGCCGGCGGCGGCGGAAAGATTTGGTGGGGCGAGACCGACGCTATCATTGCCACCACGCAGAAACAATTCGCAACATCACCCGTCGAGGAGAAAGGCCCGGGCCAGGGTCGTCACGCGCAGGTCGCGGGAATGACCAGGCTTGAGAGGGCCATGTCGGGGTTGGAGTCCGTCTTGTTCCATGGGTTGCGGAAGGATGGGAAGCGTACGAATAGTAATGACAATGTGCATAATAATACCCGGATAAATAGCAATAGCAATATCAATACCATTGGCAATAGCATATTCAATTTCACAAGGCAACAGTACGTGTCTACCGCATCGATATCCCCCGTACTGAACACTGCATCTCCAGCATACATACCCACATCTTCGGCACGCAATGGCGAGGACGACGACGTCCCCTCAGCACTTCGTCTACCCGCAGCGCAGGACCCGGACTCGCCCGTTTCGCGACCGACGTCTGCCTTCAGGAAACCGCATCCGCTGCCAGAGCTGCCGGCCTCCTTGCCATCAAGCCTGAAGATGCGCGTGCAGGACACGCTGAGACAAAACGAATGGGATGATGACCTAGACAGCCGCTCCAACATGCCCTCCCCGCCTGCGTGGCCGGATGAGGCCCCATCCAGCCTGAAGATGCGGGTACAGAACAAGCCGAGACGAAACGCATGGGACGACGACGACTCCGATAACCGTCCCAACTTGCTCTCTCCTCCTGCGTGGCCGAACGGCCCAAGACAAACCCACTCGGACCCCTGCCCCCGACGTCCCACGTCCCTCCCAATAAATCTCCCTGTCACACCCTCAACCTTTCTCTTCCCTTCTCCGGCACCAGCCTCGGCCCCAGCCTCGGTCCCTGCCTCGGTCTCAACCTCGGCTCCAGCACGCCGCCACGTTGACTCGCTCCTCCCGCCATCCTCTAATCACATGAACACGCCGCCTGTGGCCTTCATTCAACGCTCGGCGTCTGTTCCCCCTCCACTCCCCAACACCGCGGACGCACCCGTACCGCGTCTAGTCCGTCGGGTCTCCTTCGACCCGATCGCGCTCCTGATGGATGCCAGCCAGTCGGGTGACCTGGCGGCGGTTCGGCGCGTCTTCGAGCAGTTTCCCGGCACGGACGTCAACGCCCCCCTGACGGCTAAGTCACTCACGCCGCTGCACCTCGCCGCGTCGTACGACCACGAGCATATCGTGCGGTACTTGGTCGAGCAGCGCGGCGCGGACGTCAATGCCGTGGATGCAGAGGGTTGGACGGCCATGCATTGCGCCGCCGCTGAGGGGTTCTTTGATGTACTCACGTTCCTGGTTGCCATACCCGAGGCGGAGCTGGAAAGGAGGACGGATGATGGAGAGGGGATTGAGGAGGTCTCCGCGGACGAGGCGGTAAGGGAGAAGAGTCGAGGTGAGTAGAATGGAACTGGCTGGTTTGGGGTTTATTTGCTTGTGTTGGGTGAGTGAAGTAAGAGGTCCGATTTAGGGTTCGGGTTTCTAATCTTTTTTTTCTTTTTTTCTTTTTTTTTTTCTTGCAGAGATCATGACGCGAGCGCGACGGATGCGCGAAAAATCTGAGCAGTTGTCACCGACGTGGCAATAATGTTGTTTAGGAAAGTGATAGAGGTTGGAGTAATGTCAGTTGAACGAGATGTATAGTTTTTTATCACGGCGGTATAAGGCATCCAGGGATCAGAAGGCGCGAAGCAAGGAAAATGGGAAGAGGCCTGGATGAGGGCGAGCAGACATTTGCGGGGCGGGGATAACTTGTAAAAATGTTGAATATGAGTGCAATGTATATGTTATATATAGTGTAGAGAAACAATCGGCCAAAATATTATTTATGGTTTCTGCAGAGGGAGGCCGGGAAAAGATTTCAGATTGTAAATTGGGAAATCACAATATAAGAATTCGCATTTTCAATTTGTTTTACGGCATGCCAGACATTGGCGAATCTCTTCCGCGTGAGTTTTTAATCTGTTTGGAGAGGGATATTATAATTGGGTATATGAGAATTGATCAGCATGCAAAACGCATACAATTTGGAAGGGTGAAGAGGCAACAGCAGGTGGCAAGTAGGACGGTAAGAAACGACGTCAAGAATTACAATTACCTCTACCGTTGATTTTCTCAATCGTTCCCAGGCCTTATGATGTAGGTTTTTTTTTTTTTTTTTTTTTTTTTTGAGACGGGGAGGGGAGTTTAAATTATACGTACAATGCACCCACCCTATTGTCGTTGAGACAATGCTTGGAGACGGTGACGTTACTTGAGCAGTCACGCCAAGGATGATATAACACCCATTGGTGTGCGGTGTGAGATATATTTAAGCACAGCGCACCGGAAGGTAAGAACAATGAACATTTGTGGACGGTATGCATCATCCGTCTGAGTGTCCATCGGTAATCGTCCGCGGTTTGTATAAATTGCACATGGGCCCGTGCCTAGTTTTACAAACTACAGCTATTGGGTATATGGAATATCTTGTTCTTTTTGCCTTCTTGTTCCCGATATATGCATGTCTGGTCATTTTTCTCATGGAAACAACAAAAGTCAGGTTAGGAACCGTTTCCTGTTTGCCGAGTTTCTCTCAGATCCCACTCTTTTGAAGTCTGTGTCATTTTTAGCCCCCAACAGTCAGACTGTCTAATTAGATCTTAGTTGTAAATCGGAGATTGAGTGTGAAAGCGCGGAGCACAGCCGATGCCAAATATGGCTAGGGCGGGTTGTTAAGGAGCTCCATCCCAGTATCTTACCGAGACTCAGAACATCATTTCGGGGAGGGGTGTCTGTGCGAATACAACTAAACAAATATGGGTTTTCCGTAGGAAAATCGTTACACGTTTAAATTCGGGCAGGATCAAAGTTGTAGAAAGCTTCTCCGATTGCTTCAAGGCATTCCTCTCCCTCTCTCATAACAAACAACAATGATCACGATTGCAAACTGTCCCGAGACCTCAGAACCAAGCTACCGGAATGGTTGGATGGGGCGCTGTACAAGACTGGCAAGCCACTCTTTTGGTGCCGAATACCGACTTTCGTTCGAACGCATTAAACCCTGACAATATCCCTTCATTTCCTTTTGGCTCTAATTAGGTCAGGGCGTGTTCAACATCCCCCTCTCCAACAATAAAACCTTCCATGTCAACCACCCCTTCGACGGCCTCGCGCAGGTCCCCGTTTCGAGTTCCTGGGCAACAGCAATTCAATCCGCAATACCTCGCGCTACACGGCGCTCGGCATCGCCAAGCGGAACGAGCGACGAGATGATACATATCTCGTGTTTGGGCGTGATCCGTGCCAGACAACGCTGGGCCGGTTCCAGAGCTTCTACCGCCGCTTCACGGCTGACCCCAAGGCGACGCAGCGCATGCGTGATGAGGACCCCAGCAGCGAGAATATTAATATCACCCTCACGCCCAACGTCCCCTTGGCCAAGGAGATGACCGAGGATAAATTGGTCCTCGTGGTGAAGATGGACGGGAATCTCCTGCAGCTACTCGACTCGGCGACCTTGGGTAGGTGATTCCTTCATCCAGTCTATTGAACCCGTTTCGCCCCGCCCAAACTCACGTACACGGACACCGGCTCGAAACTGGTGGGCCAGGTGTCCGCCTCTCATCATCAAACCGACGCCTCGACTTTAGAGTACTTCAATTTCGTCACAAACTTGGGCATGAAACCCACTTTCACTCCCTTCTCCCTCGACGCCACGGGCAAGTCCCATCACTTCGAGACGAGGTTCGGGCACAGGAGCCGGAACTTCCGAGGATCAACCCCGGGTATGAGCGGAAGGCGTACCGGTATGCGTATGGGCTAGGAAATTATGAGAACTCGGGGAATAGCGTGCTGAAGAAAATAGATCTGGAGAACGGAGAGGGAAATAGGCGATGGGGCTGAGCGCGTCGGTGCCCGTGTTCATTCCGAACCCGGAGGGCGTGGAGGAGGACGATGGGGTCCTGTTGTACGTTGTGAACGACAAAAGAATCGAACGATGGCCTGAGGACGTTCGTGCTTGTGCTAGATGCGCGCACGTTCGGGGAACTTGCGAGGGCCGAGGTTGGCGATTTCAAGGCTGTTGTGTTGCATAGGAGTTTCGTGGATGGGATTGGGTAAGAATGTGACTCATTAATTGATATTTGAGTTCTGATACAGGGTCTAGATTACCTAAACATCATTTTGGCATAATTATGTTTACAACATAATTATGTCGTAAAACAATGACATAATACACCGTGTAAATTATATACTATTCTGTGTTTTCATGCCCGTCAACGCACAAAGAAATGGGGATCCGAACATCAAGCAGATTGAGAGAGCCCACTCACAATATCACACTACACGAACAAATGACCTGTCAATAAGTGCTGCCATCTCCACAAAAAAGAATGTCCAAGGACAATGCAATCCATTCCAGCAGCACCACACGGTCAACATCGTCCAGATTGGTTTGACCAACACATTTCATCCCAACAGCACACGCGGCCCTCTCGCCGTCCAAAACAGCCTTTATTATTTATTAATTTTCCGATCCGAGTGGACAAACATCAAGGCCAAAAGAATCCGGACAATGAGGGGCCTTCAGACCACTTTGTCACGACAATACAAAGGATGCCGGATTGATTATGCCAGACGGCCGGAGCTCACCTCGGACGGCTCAATCAACACCCTCTTGGGTGGTATTCTCACTAGAAGGCGTCACTGTTTGATGCAACTGCCATACTTCGGGCAGGCAGTGTGGGGGGGGGGGGGGGGGGGGGGGACTATAGATAGGATATCCTCCCCGACATGCACACCCCTGGAACTTTTGGCTGCTGACGGACGGCGGCACGACAGCGACCTTCAAGCGATGCAATATAGCCGAGCGGATTCCTTTTCATGTTTACAAAGATCCACCTCTCCTTTCATGTAATGTGATCGTCCTCCCTCTGACGTATTTCTCTTTTCCGGAGCGGCCATGAACCGAAATGAAACATTGGCGATTATAGTCTTATTAGTCTTATTATGAGTATGGGTGGTGATACAGTGATTGTCGTCGATGTACGGTGGGAAACAATGAATGTTCTGAGATTAAATGCAATAAAGACAAATGAAATGAAACAATGTGTAGAGGACGGCGGAAACAGCATTCCCACTTCCTCCACTCCTACAACTCAACCTCCTCGTCGCTCCCCTCAACCGCGTCCAAATCAAACATGACTTCCCCCTTACCTCCATCCAACCTCTCCCTCGCCCGCTCTCTCTCCCTCCATATTCTTTCTGCCCTTTCCCTCACTCCCTCCTTTCCACCCCCCTCCTCCTCCTCCTCCTCCTCCTCCTCCTCCT
>RBNI01004438.1:0-14058 GCA_003990745.1 Jimgerdemannia flammicorona | reverse complement strand
AAAAAAAAAAAAAAAAAACTACTTTCTATCTAGTTTAAGATTCATCTTATGAGTATATAAAGTATCTAAGGTATATATTATATATCCTTGACTATTATCAAATATAAATACTATAATATAGTTTAAATGAACTGTTTTAAATATTTAAATTATCTTAGTTATAATCTAAATATTAAATAAATAAATAATGAATATTTTGTTTTGAGTATATATATATTGTTTTTTTTTATCTCATTTGTCATTGCTCTCTATCAGTAGCAATAAACTTCTATATGTCACATTTGTCTCATTTCTCTCTATTGACAGTAATGAGCTTTCATTACTGATTTTTCTTTAGTAAGCCTTTACTTATTTGTTTTATCTTATTTATCTTATCTCATTTATCTTCTCTCTCTATTAATGAGAATTCAGCAGTTCTTTTATTATTTTATTTTATTTGTCTTATCTTGTTTATCTCATCTCTAAATTTAGCAGTAATGAGCTTTTTGACCTACCTCCACTCATCTGTTTTATCTTATTTATCTTATCTCATTTATCTCATTAAGTCTTTATCAATAAGCCTCTATTTATTTATTTTATCTTATTTATCTTATTGTTTAGTTAACTCCATCTCTCTCCATTAATGAGAAATCAGCTTTTATTACTAAATTAAGCCTCATTTTATTCATCTCATCCCCCTCTATCAGAATTTAGCAATACTTTTATCATCAATTTATCTTTAATAAGCCTCTATCAATAATATTTATTTTGTTTCATTCATCTCATCTCTTATTACTAATTCTTTTTTGGTCTCAATTTCTATTAATAAGCCTTTACTTGTCTATTTTATATTGTCATCTTATTGTTTTATTAATCTTGTTTAAGGAATTACTATTAGTAAGAAAGAAGACATTAGGATATATAGTGGAAGTTTGTACTAGGAAAGAGTAAGGCCAAGTTATTTGCAATCTAGAAGAAGTTAGAAAAAGTATATTTAGTCAAAGATTATAGATTTATAATAAATAAAGTAGATTATTTGTTTAATAACATATATTCTATACTTATACTATTAATAAACTAAACTATATACTATATTGTAATACTACCTCTTATATAGATAGTAATCTGATCTAGAAACTAATTGGGGTTAGTAAAAGGTACTTTTGTAGTTGGGTCAGCTCAGTTGGAATAATGCTAGAATGAATAGATAATATTCTTCTGAACTATAGCAGTGATGAGTTTGAGTACTAGTAAATAAAAGCAGATATCTGTTACAAAGTAGAGCTATAGAGGCTGGGTGAGAAATAGATAGTTCAGAAGTATATAAGCTGGGTTTGATAAGTATCTCTATTAATGAAAAATTGGCAACAATGAGCTTTTATTACTAATTCTCCTTCCTCTTTATCAGAATTCAGCAGTACTTCTATTATCAATTCTTCTTTAATAAGCCTCTATTAATAATATTCATCTTGTTATTTTATTCATCTTATCTCTTCATTACTGATTCTTCTTTGATCTCTATCTCTATCAAGAGTCTCTACTTGTCTATTTTATCTTACTTATCTTATTGTTTTATCTATCTTGTCTTCTTTATTAATGAGAAATTAGCAACAACAAGCTTTTATTATTGATCCTCCTTTGATCTCTATCAATAAGACTCAACTTATCTATTTTATCTTATTTTATTTAACTTATCTCTTTTTATCAGAATTTAGCAGTACTTCTATTATTGATCCTCCTTTGATAAACCTCTATCAATAAGTCTCTACTTATTTATTTTATCTTGTTCATTTATTATTTAGTTTACCCTATTTTCTTCTATCAATAAGAAATCAGTAACAATGAGCTTTTATTAGACTTTAGTCTTCATCAATAAGCTGTTTTATCTTATTTTATTTATCTTATAATTTAGCAGTACTTTTATTATCAATTCTTTTTTAATGAGCCTCTATCAATAATTATCTTATTATTTTATTTATCTTATTTCCCTCTATCAATGAGAAATCAGCAACAATGAGCTTTCATTACTGATTCTCCTTTAGCCTTCATTAATGAGTCTTTACTCATCTCTAATTTATCTCATTCCTCTCTATCAGAATTCAGCAATACTTTACCTCTACTTATTTATTTTATCTCATTCATCTTATTGTCTAATTTGTCTTATTCTCCTTCCTCTATCAATAATAAAAATATATTTATCTATTGAAGTATATCTTCACTAGTCTAATATACTTTATAATTCTTATCAATTTTTAATAAAATACATACCACCTGTGGAAATACTACTGTTATTTTTGAATATTATTCTTCAGGTATAGCTAGACATCTAATAGTAACTAGAAGAAATTTGCTCACCATTATGCCAGAACCTTTACTTTTTTTTTTCATAAAAGTTATTCTTCTTTTGGTCTCTATCTATATCTAAGATTATTATTTAAATTAAAAATAATCTCATTATAAGTGACTAAGATATATTATTATCTAAGTAGAATATTATATAGTAATAGTTGAAGATTTTTATCAACCATTAATAGTTCTAATTCAGTCAGTTGTAATAAGAATTATTTATAATAAGTTTTAATATCATTATATTTATGTCTATTAATATAGATATCTTTTCTATATATACTATAAATATGTCTCATTTTAATTATCCATCTCTATACAGTTTTTTTATAAATAGACTTTGTTAATAGGTTGAGTCTTGGAAAAATCTCTATCTCTAAATATTTTTGAAGTGGTTTAAATATAGCTATAAATTTGTTTTTTTTTTTTCAAATAATCTTTAACTGCAAGTTAAATATCTACTTCTTTAAGAAGATAATTTACTTTTGTATATTTTCCTTGTTTTGTAATAGGAATAGTTTAATTATTAATTTAATCTTATCTCTATTTTTGTAAGAGTCTTACATAATAAGGTCTCTGATTGATACTTTCTGCAATAAGATTACTGGTCTCAGATTTATTATAATTATTAATTCTAAATATCAAATATTGTGAAATATCAAAGATAGATCTTTTACTATTTTCATATAGTTGTATAGTACTGTAATATGGAAATTATTATTATCATTTATCTCATTTTTATTATTGTCAATTTCATAGTTATCATCAGTTTTACAATTATTGATTTTTTTAATTTCTTTATTAATTTCATCATTATCACTATTGTCATTATTGTTATTGTCATTGTTGTCATCATTATTGATATCAACATCCTCATTTTCAGTATCCTTCTGAGTTTCATCATCCTCCTGAGTATTACTAGATAAGTTATAATCATATTTCTATAAGTCATTTTCTACAAGTATAGATTCTTTATATCTGTAAAATCTCTATGATTGTGAAGATTCTATATTAGTAAAATTTCTATATTTGTAAAGTTTCTACATTTGTAAAAATATGACTGCTATTTATAAGCCTATACTATATTTGAAAATTAGATTCAGATACTGCAATCAAATGTTTATTCCTCTAATTTATATTACTAATTCAGATCAACTATTATACTATACAAGAAATTACCAATACTATATAAGATAATATTCAATAAGTATAAGATGCTCTCATGAAAGTACAAAGAATATAAACAGTATATACTAACAAAAATAGAAGAGAAGTTACTTATAAAAAAGAAGAATAAGTATTACTTAGTACTTAGTTTCTAATCCTGAGCAATATAGGTCTCAAAAAGAAGCTATATTAGATATTCAAGATCTTTAAAAAATATAAATCTATTATATATAGTGCTCCAAAATGAATCAAATTAATTCAAATCTAATCAAATTGAGGATCATTCAAATCAAATCAAATTTGAATTAAATTGAGGATCTAGTTTGAATACTATTTTTAGAAATATAATAACTTGATGAAAATATATCTAAATTTAATGATCTTTAGCTTATTAGATTTTTCTTATATAGAGGAATCTAACAAGCTAAAGATCATTTCATTTAGACATGTTTTTACTGAGTTATTATATTTAAAAAAATAGAGTTTAAATTAAATCTTAAATTAAATTGAACCTTTGATTCAATTTATTAGAAGTACTAGTTGTAAATAAGTTAGACTTTCTAGTAATATTAAAAAGAATTTATCTAGTATTTTATATATATATCTTAACTTTAGCCATATACTCTGAATATCTTTGAAAAGAGAACTATATTACTCTCAGATCTAGTAATTATTAATCAGTAAATCAGAATACAAAGTAGACTATATTCTGAATTATAAAGATTATTAATTTGGACAAGCTACCAAGCTCATCTAGTACTATCTCATAAAATGAAAAAAATACTCAAGTACAATTCTATTAGATAATCTTTTGCTAAATATATATAGAAGAAGTAGTAATCCAATACAAATATCTGATATAATGAAAATTCTGATAGAATTTCTAAAAGACAGTCATATTTCTGAATAGTTCTAGTAAAGAGAAGTATAAATATCCTAAAACAATTCCATATAAATATATAACTCACTCTCTCTTAATATAAGTATCTAGTAATAATACTAAGAATAAGTTAAGAATAAGATCACTGCTACTGTTCTTAGAGTAATTAAATGCTAATAGAATTCTACTGAACTACTATCTATTAACATATATATAAATCTCTGAAGATTCTGATCTAAATTAAGCCTCAAAATATCTTAAAAAGATTTAAAATTTCTGGGCATTTTACTACTAATAAGAATTAAAGGAATACTATATAATAGAATACCTTATCTATCAATAAGCTACTCTCAGTACTGCTAAATATCAAGCCTATCTTTTTATTAATAGCTATACTTATATAGTTACCAAAAGACTTTATATCTTTTTCTGTATCTGACTCTAAGTCCTTAACTATCTCTATAAAGTATCTCCTAAGAATATTATTAATTTGAATAATAAAAATAAAGTAAAATTGTTTTTTAAGTAGTCTAATATACTGCTCTTCAGTTTGACAAGTATCTAGAGTTTAGTGCTGAGTCTAATAAGTAAGCTCAAGCAAAGAAGAGAAGAATATAATAAATCATTATATATATCCATAAAGCTACTGAAAATTCGGACTAATAATCATAGTTATCCAAAGTAATATAACTGTATATAAATATATTTAGTATATTATATTTAATTATAGTCTCAAATATATATAAATATTCTCTATACTAAGTATATTAAAACCTCAGCCTCACTTTTTCTGAATATAAGAATAAAGTAATATTCTTATTATAAAAACTTTCAGATCTGACTTATTAACAATTCTAAGCTTAATCAACTTAAGATATAAGTATAGTACTTATACTAGTATAAGAACCTGAAAGTAATATCTGAACTCTGCTATAAAAAGCAATTAGAACTCAGTACTTTCTCAAGAATCTAGAACTTAGAGCCAAAAGTCATTTTGACTCTTTATAATATATTAATTATATTAATATATAATTTTATTACAGTAATAGATTTTAAAATAACTATACTTATAGATTATTGAAATTTTCAAAATAAGAAGTAGTTTAGTTAAAAGTAAAATATCTATTGAAGAAGTTTTTAATTTAAATTATATATATTGGAAATTCTACTTATTATGAGAAATTATAATTTTATAATTCTATTTATAATTAAGAAAATAAATTATTTAGTACAAATACTAATTTTATTAATATTATTATTAAAAATTAAAAAAAGTTAAATATAGTTGAAAGAAATTAAGTAAAAAAAAATAAAAATTTAAATTTACTTAAAAGAAAGTTTTTATAAGTATTAAAATTATTAAATTGAAATATAAAAAAGAGAGAAAATATTGGACTTCTTTTGCTCAAACCACTTTGAGTGAGCTAAGTCTCACAGATATCTTTTCACAAAAAGCAACATATTTTTAAGTTTTCACTTCACCTATACTGGTGTACTAGGTGCAGTAGAAGTCTGGTGATAGTTCACAATAAGTTTTGTCAAAATTCATCAAGTTTTCATTAAATGGCAACTTAAGATTCATCAAGCTCTAAGTGCTTGAAGAGGAGAAGGCCTGGCCTGGGCCTCTCTAAGAGTTTTGCAGCAATAGCAGAGGTTGATGCTGCTACTAGTGAGATAGGTAGTCAGAGGAGGCCTGTTGGTATTGAAAGCTGATATACAATAATGGGGGGTAGGAGGGCTACTGCTAGACCCATGAGGGTAGGGCAGGGGAGACATAGTGTTGACAGGGGGGGAGAGTCAGGTGACTGGTCAGATGGTGGGTCAGGTGACTGCCAGAAGACAGAGGTCTAGAGGTGTGATGGCTGGGACTAGTATTCCTGGGGTTGGGCCAGTGGCTGGGTCAGTGGCAGGGGAAAGAACTATTGGTGGGCTTTCTAGAGCTAGTGGGGTAACTACCAGTGTCTCAAGAGATAAGAGAAAGATGATGATAGTAGCTGGCTCTAGAGAACTGATGGTGTATCCTTTTTTTTATAAATTAGTATTGACATGAGTAATCTCAGCTAATTTTCTGGGACTGGGTTTATCTGCCAGAGAGGTTTTGTAGCTGGTGGGTGAGGAGATTGCCAGTGCAGAGTCTCTGAAGTTTATTCTATCAGCAGAGGCTGTAGAGATTGGCTTTATAGAGGAGGAGGAGATGGTAAAGGCCCTGGAGAAAGAATTGGTGGTCAAGAGCATCAAGGTTAGAATGGCAAGGTGTCTGAGATGGGATCTATATGCTATATATCTGGTGGTAGAAGGGTTGCTGACTCTTGAGAGACAGGGGACTAAGGGGATAGTGATAGAGGCACTAGCAGGCTTTAGTGAGATGGTCAACTTCAGATTCATGTTCTGAGAGGGGACCAAGCTGAGGAATGGCAACTGTGAGGTGATGATTAGGCTGGAGGGCAAGAAGGTCATATGGCTTGGTAGAGACTAGCCAGAGGTGATTTGGGTTGGCAGTCAAGAGTACAAGGTGTGGAGGAGAAAGAGATCTAAGCAGGAAGAGGAGAAATTGTTACTAGCTCTGAAGGAGAGAGAGGCTGCAAAGAAATTGAGAAAAAGGAGATGAGAGGAGTTTGCAAAGAACTGGATATGGGTGCCAACTGATGGGAAGAGAAAGAGATAGTGGAAAGAGAACTGGGAATACCTGCAGATAGTCCTTTGGGGTTTATAGATAGAGGAGGCAGTGAGGGTGAAGGTAGCCAGAAATCAGATGGAGGAGGTAGAGATAGCTGAGGTGTCATTTTCACAACTAGGTAGTGTAGAGAGTTCAGCTTATATATCAGTGACAGGGAAGTGGACTAATAAGGAGGAGATAGGAGAAAGGAGTTTTGAGGAAGTTACAGAGATAGTACTAGAGACTCAATTGGAGGATGTTCAGATAACAAGAGCAGCAAATATTCATTGGAAGTATCCAGAGGCTGGTGAGGTTGTGTAGCTAGAGAAGATTACTGAGGAGGATGATCTGGTGAATGTGGTCAGCTGATAGAGAGATGCTTTAGGAGTTGAGTAGAACTCCCAGGCTGGCCACTCCAGGGCTGCTGGTGATGACAACTGATAGTTAGTACCAGGTAGTGCTTGAGGAGCTTGTGGAGAAAGATATCAAGGAAGTGGATGTATTTCACAGATCTCAGGAGGCTTGGGAGAGATCCCTCAATATTACTATACAGGGACTGAAATTGGTGATAGCAGTAGTAGTAGTACTGCTAGATGATAAAGGGTATGAAGTTGATGAGGCCAGGATGGCTGACATCAGGAAGGTGGTATCAGAACAAGTGGATTCATTCTATGGCAATATGAATGGGGCACATATTTGAAGGGCTATCTGTGAGAAATAAAGAGAGATAATCTATAGCAGGGCTGAGAAGGTAGTGGTGATTTCAACAGAGATTTAAACAATTTAATTAATGATGATAAACAGTCTGCATATATTATCTCTAAATGTCAATGGTCTGCATGATAGAGTTAAGCAGCAGTATTTGTTTTGTTGGCTGAAAGTCAGGAGATATAATGTGGTGCTTCTTTAGGATATTTGAGTCTATGGTAAGCAGGACTATGTGGAGTAGAGCAAGAAATGGTATGGCAGTACAAGTTGGAATGGGTAGGTGGACATCTTAGTAGACATTGGTAGAGGTAAATTGATAGAAGTGGAAGTTTATAGTGATTGGATGATTTGGGGAAAATTGAAAGAAAGACTGGGAGATGGACTGATGGTGGCCTCTGCCTATCTCCTGGTAGTTGACAGAGAGTGAAAGCAATGGATGGAGAATTGGCTGACATGGGGAGACCAGGAGAAGGTAGGGTTGGACATTCTGGAGAGAGATTTTAATATGGTTTATGATAGAACTCTGGATAGGTCTGATGGTGGAGTAGGTGTGAGAGTCTCAGCAGAGCTGGCTCAGTGGCTCCAGGTTGAGAGAGGTATGGGTTTGGTGGATGGTATCTGATAGTGACAAGGGGAAAAGCCTGGACCCTTTACTTGGTAGCATTTGGTGGGCAAGGGCCTGGTGGAGAAAAGGATTGATTGGATTCTGATAGCTGAAGATTGGGAAAATATTCTAGACATTGTGGGGGTGTGGTGATACCCTTGGTCAGATCATTGGAGAGTGGAGGTAAGTGGCAGATTTCAGGCAGTCAGTGGGGGTAAGAGTTACTGGCAGCTCAATATAGTACTTCTCTGAAGGCAGACAGAGTAGGAAAACTTTAGGGAGATAGCAAAGCAAGAGGTGGAATAGTGAAAGGAGGAAGAACAGTAGATAGAATAGTAGTGGGATAAATTTAAACATTTGGCTGGTACTTATTAATGGGATATAGAGGAGGTTACTGAGAGGGAGCAAAAGAATTAGAAGAGAAGAGTAGAGCAAGGGCTGTGATGGCAGTTGAGGTTGATGAAAAGGGGAAATCTGTCAGAAGAAAGGTGCTCCCAATTGGCTGTAGAGGTGGCTGAGTTGTAGCTGGATCTTAAGGTAGCTGAGGATAGAGTAGTTGATGGCCTACTGGCAAGACTGTAGGCTAGGCAGTTGGAGGAAGGGGAGTGGCCTATAAAGTATCTATTAGACATCTTGAAGACCAGAAAAGTGTGGCATAGCTGAGCTTCAGTATTGCATGAGGATAGTACTGAGGTCACAAGAATCACAGAAATGCTGGGTGAGATTTCTGGGTAATGGTGGAATCTCTGACAGGATGAAGAGGGGCTGGTAGAAGGTAGAGTGATGCAGGAGAATAATGACAATTTGGTAGACAGTTGGCCTGTAGTAGCGCAATCTGAAATAGATGGGGTAGTAATGAGCAGGGTGGCCCTGGAAGAGGTGTTGGAAGTGTTGGGGAAAGTGTAGGCAGATTCATCTCTGGGGCAAGATAGTTTGCCATAGAAATTCTAAAAGAAGTTCTGGGTTGAATTTGGAGACTGGCTAGTAGAATGATAAACTTTGTCTTGAAGGAAGGAAGCTGGATAGACAATGGCTCTATAGGACTGGTCTCTCTACTATAAGGAGAAGAGGAATTGGTGGGTATGGTAGAATTGGCAGCCAATCATGTTACTAAATGTGGACAGAAAACTGATGTCTAAGATCCTGGCAGAGAGGATGCAGCAGTGGATTGGCAGACTGATGAGGGAGGACCAGAGAGGCTTTGTCAAAGGGAGACAGATTAGAGATAGTACAGCTTGGATGCAGAATGTCTTAGAGGGCTGTAGGAGTTGGTGAGTAGATAGATGGATAGTCTTCTTAGATCAGGAGAAGGCATATAACAGAGTACAGTGAAATTACCTTAAAGCAGTACTGCAGAAAGCAGGGTTTCATTCTGAAGAGGCAAGGAGATTGTTGGGGCTGGTGAGAGGTTGCCGAGCAGTAGTACTGATGAATGGATAGAGTGGTCCAGAATTTACCTTAGGAAGGAGTATACCACAGGGTGACCCACTCTCCCTCCTCCTCTATATTCTTTCCTTAGAGTCTTTGTTGGTCTGGCTGAAGGGGTGGCTAACTGGATTGCAAATAAGAGATATGGTCTAGAAGCTTAGAGCTTTTGCTGATGATATGGTGGTTGGGCTGGGCTGTATAAAGGATGTAGAATATCTACAAGAAGAGGTGAGAGAGTATGAGAGACTGGTAGATGTGAAATTGAACTGAGACAAGTGTGAGACAATGGAGCTTAGTACTGGCTTGGGAGAGAATGGGTGATTTAGAAAGACAGTAGCTATGGGGAATACTATCTGATATTTAGGCATCTGGTTTTCAGTATATAGGACAGTATTGCCAAAGAAGTAGTAGTGTAGTATGATACAGAAGTGAGAAGAAGTACTATCAGATTGGTCAGAGAGGTACTTCTCCTTGGTGGAGAGAGTAGTGGTCTTGAATATATATTGGTTGCCAAAGTTGTAGTATTTGGGATATCATCTGGACTTTTCAGGTTAGGTGGTACATATAGAGACCGAAGAAGGTGGTAGAAGGATGGCTATAGTAGGGAGAGTAGCCACAAATTGATTGGGAGACAGTAGTATTGAGGAAAGCTGATGGGGGTCTGGGATTAGTGGACTTCTGGAGATGATTAAAGGTACTCCAGAGTTGGTAGGGACATCAGTTGGCAGAGTTGGAGGAGGAAGGCTAGGGCAGACTGGCTATAGACAATTGGGAGGTCAGGTTCTGCCCCTATGGTGAAATCTGAAAGGATATGCAAGGGCTGCTTCAGGTTGGAAAAGTCAGTCAGTTGCAGTTCAAAGGATTCAAGTAGAGTATTGTAGAGGGCTGGCTAACTATAGAGTTGACAGAGTCAGAGATAAGGAAGGGTAAGGATCTAAAGCAATAATGGTAGTAGTTAGAGGACCTATATATTGGTGGACACCAGTTGATAGAGTACTCTCTGATAGAGGTGATGGAATGGATCAGGTCTGGCCCCCTTGAAAGGTAGCTAGTGGGCTGGTAGAAGGCTGAGTTTGGGGAAGGCTAGGATTGGGAGAAGATCTGGAGCTGGAGAGATTTCTTGCTTAAGATTATACTACCTAAGTACTGGGTGATATAGTGGAGATTCCTGAGGAGAAATGTGATGCTAGACTATAGGACAGATTAGATAGAGGTAGATGGTAATAGAGATTGTGAGTAGTATAGTGAGGTGAATAGAGGAGTAATACAGTTACTAGAGTATATCCTGACAGAATGCCCAGGGATAGAAGAGTACTGGCAGATGTTGAAAAAATAAAGAATAGGAGGTCAGAGGAACCCACTAGTCTGGCAGTCAAGTGGTGGCTAGTTGGAGTATCTGAAGATGTTTGGGGTGAGCTGAGCTAAGTTTTTGGAGTCTGGGTTCAGATAGCAGTATATTGATAATTGGTATTTGAGTAGAAGTCTTGAATAAGAATAGGAGAGTTGGTTGAGAGATGGAGATAGCTCCTTTGGGAGGTAGTATAAGGATGGTGGTTTCAGAGGAAGCAGTAATAACTGGGGGCCTTGAGGAGAGTATAGGATATTATATAGAAGAGTTGTAGTAACTTAGTACTAGATGATCAGAGAGTTAGATGGAAGAAAGAGGTTAGCTAAGAGGTCTTTCTCTATATATATCTTAGTAGTAGTTGGGGTGAGGGATTTATTACTATATTAGTTCTAGATAATAAAGGAGTCCAAGAAACTATAAAAAAAAAAAAAAAAAAAAAAAAAAAAAAAAAAAAAAAAAAAAAAAAAAAAAAAAAGAGAAAATATTAAATAAATATAGCTATACTATTGGAAAAAATTATTATTAAGAAGAAACTCAAAAAATTATTATATAAATATGAAGATATTTTTACTTGTAATTTTAATAATATTAAAAGGAAGAAGTACTTTATTATTATAATATTACTAATATTGAAGGTACTAAACTGATCTATTAAAAAGTCTGATCAATTTTACCAGTTTATTATAAATAGCTTAGAGAAAAAATCAAGCAGATAAAAGAGACTAATACCTATTATCAAAAAGGCTATCAGCTCTTAGTTTTCTCTAGTTATATTAATTTTAAAAAAAAAGAGTATATAAGTTAAAAGAATTTGTATCTAAACTCTATACTAACTATAAATGACTAAATAAGGTTACTAAGAAGAATAAACAGCTCTTATCTCTCATTAGTAATATTTTATTTATATTAAGAGAAAAAGCTGAGTACTGTACTATTTTAGATCTTTACTCAGAATTCTATTTAATTGATCTTACTAAAGAAGCTACTTAAAGATTAACTTTCATTACTCTATATAGAATTTATATCTATCTATAAATACTATTCAGAATATATAATACCTTAATAACTTTTAATAGATAATGAATAAAATTTTCAAAATATAATAAAATTAAATAATAGTTTATATTGACAATATTATTATCTTTAGTAGAATAACTAAAGAATATCTAAGAAATCCTATAGAGACTAAGAAAATATAGTCTGTTTATTGAATCTAAGAAGTGCAAGTTTACAGAAATCAAGATTACTTATCTTGGACATATTATCAACTGAACTCACTGATCTTATTAAGATCAAAGCTCTAAAACTGTCTAATACCTACAATAGTTACTGAGGCCTGAGTCTTCATGGGACTCACTGCCTACTATAGATTACTCTTGAAAATAGTTGTCAAGAATACTACTTTCCTATATGTGCAGACTCTATAAAATATTAGTGGAGTCAGAGATCAAAACTAGGAAAAGCTCACACTCTTTGAGTATATGAAAGAAAAAGAGGTAAACATTTTCCCTTTAAACTCGACAACTTCTTTTATTCTTATCCCATAACTTAAGTTTGTTGGGTTTGGTGTGCAATAATGAGGTGAGGAAATAATCAATGATGGGTCAGCCCATCATTTTCATTCTTGCTTGGTCGACTATCTGAGTATAATGAATGAAGCAGATAAAATGATGGCTGGCTCTTCATTGCACTTTGGACCCAAAACCCATTGTCACATATGCTAAAACCTTGGTTGTCAAATGCCAGTAGTAATGGTGCATCATATCGCTCCTTTCTCTGCTATCTTACCAGTTACAAGATTTGGTAGATGACCTTCTGAGTCCCCTTTCTCCTATTATTACCCTCTCTATCTTGAGTTGGTTTGCTGTGCCTGCAGGGACATGGTGAGAGGAGGGCAATAGTGATGAGTTGCCCCTTTTTCGGTATTGGATCAGTGCTTCCTCTACTTTTTCATAGATTCTGATGCCTTCAGCTGCATCTGGGGTATACCCATTTTGGTACGGCACCTTCTTCCTTTTGCCATTGCCAACAAGAAGTTGTCTCAGTATGTCTCAGGCTACGTAGGGAGTTGGCCGACCTTGGGCATCAAGTGCTCAGTGTAGGTTACCTGCAGGTCCTCAGTGCCTGTGGTGGGGCCCTCTGGCTTTGGCAAGCTTCCCGGCGAGCATGGTTCTGGCATAGGTGACTGTTTTTCAGGTGTTGTTGAATGGGAGGAGAGATGGCCATCACAGATAGGAGGAAGGGCAATAATGGTGAACCAGTAGAGTGCCAGGCTGGGGGTGGTCATCGGGGCTGGGGCAGGTGCTGCTTTGGTGGGGCCTTTTGATTGGTGTGGTGTGGTTAGGTGATAGGTGTCACTCTCAGCTTCTTTTGGCAGTCAGTGGGGTTGGGCCCCAGTTGTCAGGGGGGGTTGGGGGGCCCAAGGCTACCTATTTCAGATATCTTGGCTGCACTTAACTGGAACTAGGAGCTGATATGGTAACATGATCAAGGCCTGCAGGCTTGAGTAGTGGGGTATTGGGGGTTTCCTCCTGCCTCACATATAAGTCCTTTACTCACCTTGACTGAGAGAACCAGGCCCTACCCACCATGTTGTACTTTGATGAAGGTTTTTTCTTTGTCTGTCATTCTCTTTGGAGTGGCAGGAGCTATTCTATTCAGCTCAGGCATGGCCTTGTATATACATTGGGTTCTCAGGCCTGCACTTTTGGTCGTTGGTATATGGTTGGGTTTCCCCTGGTGGTAGGGAGAGCATGGTGCACAGAATGAGGTGTGGGCCAACATAGGCCCTGCTGCACCTGACATGGTTGAGCTGCTGGATAATAGCTAGCCTAGGTTAATGAGGAGGCAGTGCATGGTGGGTGGTGGGGGAGGGTTTTGGCCTATATAGTCTAGGTTCCCTTCCAATAAAATTCCGCGGGACATGAGTATGTTAAAAAAAA